>BLKR01003095.1:0-161332 GCA_011170035.1 Teleogryllus occipitalis | reverse complement strand
GAACCATGGTCTCGCTTCCTGAGCCCCGTCGCCACTCCGTGAACCATGGTCTCGCTTCCTGAGCCCCGTCGCCACTCCGTGAACCATGGTCTCGCTTCCTGAGCCCCGTCGCCATTCCGTGAACAATGGTCTCGCTTCCTGAGCCCCGTCGCCACTCCCTGAACCATGGTCTCGCTTCCTGAGCCCCGTCGCCACTCCCTGAACCATGGTCTCGCTTCCTGAGCCCCGTCGCCACTCCGTGAACCATGGTCTCGCTTCCTGAGCCCCGTCGCCACTCCGTGAACCATGGTCTCGCTTCCTGAGCCCCGTCGCCACTCCGTGAACCATGGTCTCGCTTCCTGAGCCCCGTCGCCACTCCGTGAACCATGGTCTCGCTTCCTGAGCCCCGTCGCTACTCCCTGAACCATGGTCTCGCTTTCCGAACCCCGTCGCCACTCCCTGAACCATGGTCTCGCTTCGTGAACCCCTTCCCCGCTCCCTGTACCATGGTGTCGCTTCCTGAACCCCGTCTTCACTCCCTAAACCATGGCCTGACTTCCTTAACCCCATGTTCTCTAAGAGATGAAGCGTGTGAGCTATTCCGAGAATTCCTTTGGATTTTCTAAAATGTTATTAACAACTTTTGCTAGATGAGCATTATTATTATTATTATTATTATTATTATTATTATTATTATTATTATTATTATTATTATTATTATTATTATTATTATTATTATTATTATTTCTTATTTTCTGTGGTTATACATTGATGTCAGGGTTCTCAATATTATCTAAGACAGCAATGGTTTATATGTAAAGTGGAACAAGAATATATTTGGTATTTTATATCCGTTAAATCAGGCTTAAGAATTTACGGACCATATTTATTGTTACCATTAATGCAGCTTTCTGAATGATACGCAAATGCTTTTTCAGTCAGTTTTAACTTCTTCGCGGTCTCTTACCATTCTTTAATGACCAATCCATTCGCTGACACAATTACTGGAAGCACTTCCACTGCACGCAATCTATACATGTCCTTCAATTCAACAGCCAGGGGTTGGTATCTCTTTCTTTTTCTCAGCAACACTTGTTACAAGGCTGTCATACGTAGAGACCGCAACCGCGAACGTAGAGACGTTTTCGATATTTTATCAAACAGAACAGTACCGGGTCTATTTGCTTCCACTGTTCGATCAGTGATGATTATACTATCCCACAGAATTCGAGCTCGATTATTGCTGATTACTTGCTCAGGTTTGCGCTTATAAGACGGTTGTTCACTTTCTACGAGGTTGTATCTCTTGGCAAGAGCTTGATGGATTACTTTGGTGACGCAGTTGTCTCTTAAGGTATTCTGTTTGAGTTAAGGCGAGACATCCACAGCAAATACGCTGGATTGACTCGTTGATAGATTTACACGGGCAACATCAGCTATCAATGTGCTGACTCATAATGAATATTTTATATGCTCAGGTTGTGACAACTTGGTCGTCAATGGAGAAAAGAAATCCTTAAGTCTCACCGAAGAGATCCCTGGTTCAATGTCATTCCACTGAGGTTATCAATATTCTCCGAAGTTATAGTTGCAAAAAATCTACCATGAAGTTCCTTTCTTTGCGAGATATTCACGCGGTCTTGTTGCTTTAGGTAATCAAACTCTTTGCTTAGTTGTGCCAGACATAATGGGGTCATTTTTCTATTTTGATCACAGATAGCTTTATGATCAAGACGACTAATAACAGACGGGATAATGGACTGAAAGTACCGACGCAGCTTTTCCTTCTGCTGTCGGCATTGTACCTCCAAGATAAGGAGACCTCTTCCTGCACTAGCATGAGGTAAGTACAGCCCGTGTACTGAACTCTGAGGATGGCGAAGTTGATGCTTTTTAAGCGAAGTTCTTATTTTCCTGTCAAAAGTTTGCAAGGATGTTTCTGTCCAGTTTATTACACTAAATGTGTAAGTTACTCTGGGAATAACCCAAGTACTAATAGCAGATATTTTGCTCCTTCAATTGATCCATGTTTTGTAGACTTTCTTTACTCTGGATAGCATGTTCTGTTCTTCTATGTCTATATCTTGTTCCTAACATCTGAATAAAAAATTCTCAATAACTGTAGCATTTGCAGATATTTGTAGGATTCTTCAGTGCCGACATATTTAATAATTGTCATCAGATATATGCGTTTTTTTCTCCATTTTGGACTTACCCTTTTACAACATGAAGGGTGGTGCATTTGTCAATTTGAAACTCTAAACAAACTGCATCAGTGAAAGTTGACAAGTTCGAACTCGTTTTGTAAGTGATCTCTATTAGAAGCATATAGTTTGAGATTATCCATATAGAACTGGTGCGAGATACGAACATCAGGGTTATTCTTCACTAAGTACCCATATCCTGATTGTCTGAGCATTCTGCCGAAAGGGGTGAGCGCTACACAAAACTATAGCGGGCTTAGGTTGTCCCCTTGAAAGATTTCTCAACGAATTGCAATATCTTCCGTCACGTAACAGCAGGTTCCCTTCTTAATCTGCAAATGAGTATTTCCAATCTGATATGCAGTTCTTCAAGAAACCGATCAGTTTTCGATTGATTTTATACAAATCGAGGACTCTTAGAAGCCATGAGGTACCGAATTAAAGTTTTTTTTGTAACCTACCCGGCCTACAGAAAGGTTGCGCTGGTGCTTTCTTACTTGCTACGTAATAACACTATGAATTAATAATAATTCTTTGTATCCCATATTTACCTACGACAGCCGTTCTGTTCAGCAGCCAATGTGTGCCTGTCAACTAAATGACTGTACATTCTTGAAAAGATTATGGAAGTCAAAATTTCATATAGTGGTGACTGGCAAGTAATCGGTTGATAATTTCTTGGTTGGGATCTATCACCAGCTTTGGGCCCCTTATACTTTCTCCATGTCATCAAGAACTTTGGGAATATAGGTGGATTTAGAAAAATTAAATTCAACAGCCTAGTCAAGCGTGAGTGCGTGGCAGTAAAATAATTCCACCATACATTTTGGATATCATCTGGACGTAGCGGACGTCGCTTGACTTCCAATTCTGTGTTCTCTTTAGTGCTGTTTTGATATCAGCAAGGGAAATTTCAAAGTAACGCATCTCGTTGATGTTATGACAAGCTTCTATTTACTCCTGCAGCCAGTAGGCTCCTTCATCGTGTTTATTTGGTTTAATCCTGATATCATTGCAAAACTGAACCAGGGATTCGCTACTCGGAAATTGCCCTGATAGTCTTTATTGTCATTCTGCAGCTGTCTATAAAATTTCTTCTAGTCGAAAGCGAAGGCTGATTGTTGTTGGCGTCTCTTTGCTGCTTCATCATAACGCTGAATTCTCGCACCGAGTGCAGGAATTCTTTGTTTCAGATGTTCCTGTTCATCTTTCAATCTCATATCCATATCCTTAATGGTCATTCGCAACTTTATTCTTTTAAAAATTAATTGTATCCCATTTCTAACTTTCTTAGGCACTTTTTCTTTCCCTGCCAAGTACGCTGACAGATGGCTGATTTCCTTCCTAGATTTAATGATAGGAAATGGTGCGGCGGTAACGACATTTGCATCATGTAAATGAATTTGAGGCGTTGTTTCGTCGTATATATTTATTTTAGCACAAAGCTTTTTCGGCCGCATTACGGCCATCTTCAGTGCTACAAATAATAATAATAATAATAATAATAATAATAATAATAATAATAATAATAATAATAATAATAATAATATAATCAAATATAGGATATTATTATAAATGAAATTAGAATTTAAGTGAAATAGAAAATTTGGAATATATATAAACATAATTTTGAATAGAGAGTACTAATAAAAGATGTACTATTCTAAAGTGAAGAAAATGAAATACAAATAATGTAGACAATATATAAGTAAATAAATAAATTTAAATTTAAATAAATTGAGATGAGCAAACTGACATACCTATTCTGAAGCGGATGCGGGCCTCGGTCCAAATAACGCACACACACCGACAGTCATTCGTAACACATTTCAACATCCACTCTCTCATAAGCACGCAGCATTCCACAGTATGGTTCATAGATTGTTTTCAATTCCTTTCTCCCCTCAGAACATCAGTAAAGAAATGCATAACATAAAACAAATAGCTGTCAACAATGGTTATAGTTGTTCTTTAATTGACAATCTTATCAAAAAGAAAACGATCTCTCTTAACACAAAAAACTTAACATCTCTCACTCCTACATACACAAGACAGAAGCACAGCAGATATACCATCCTCTTCTTTGGAACACTGTCACTAAACATTGCCAAAAACTCAGACAATTTGACATACACGTCACATACAGCACACCAAACAATCTCCAGAACATCTTTTCCCACAACAATGATCTTATCCCCAAGTCTCTATCATGTGGAGTATACTCCATTTCCTGTGGCAGTTGCAATGCGAAATACATTGACCAGACCTGAAGATCCTTTAAACAAAGAATCAAAGAACACATACGTGCTCTTACACACGAAACAACACAATCACACATTGCCAGCCATCTCTTAGAACAAAAACACTCTTTTAATCCAGACAGTGACGTCAAAATTTTGGAGATGGAAAACAGATACTCACAGACTTGAATTAGAAGCCATTCACATCAATAATTTATTAAATCCATCCATCCAACAAACCAATCCCCAACGCACTATTCTCAATTAACAAATTCCTTCCCTCTCACCCCTCTTGAAACTCGCCGCTTCCCACGCACATTATGTTAAATTTCAAACTAACAGTGACTTCCCCTCACCATCTAGAAGACATCTGAGAAGCCTTCTCTACCATCTGAGAAGATATTTTCCTCTAAAATTAGTGTTAGTTAGAAATTTAAGTTTACATCTTCATATGGTACTTATAATTATGCACTATATTTGGTAATTTCAACACCTTAAAAGGTACCTAATTGTAATCTATGGCCATAGAAATTTAGGTAATTAGCTGTATTTCATTACTAAGTATAGTTTATAAGGAATATTGGGTTTCAAAGGAAAAATAAAAAATAATAACATGTTTTTGATGCATACAAAAACAGGTTTTCATTAATTAAAAATCATACATCAATGTAATCTGGTGTAGCTAACAAATTCTCAAGTTTAGAGTAATTTTGGAGTCTTTTGGGCACTTTAACTAATTTTTCGGTGCTATAAATAAATTTTTATTAGACAAATAAAAATTTATTTATTCACAGGTATATAGTTCCAACGCCGACCGCTAGGCGGTGTTGTTCTTGACCGGCGCTTGGATTATTGATTTTTTCTTGCTTCTCCGCTGCCTACTCCGTTGCTCTAGCTTACAGATTCCATGTATACAATCGATATGTATTATTCCACGCCTCAGTGGCGGTGAATTCATCCCCTCCACTTGTTGGAGAAGTTATAAAAACGGCCTGCGCGCCGTTATTAGTCCCTTATCATCCCGTATCTTCGGGCGGTGTTTGTCGTCTAACTCGTCGCAGCTCTTGCTCTTCGGGTTTCGCCGGCATTTAGGCCGGCCGTAGGTGATGGTAACACGGGTATTAGGTTTTTTGAAGTACACGGATCCACAAAAGGTGGATTTCTAATTTTTGTATGCAGTATTTATACTGCCATGATGGAATTGGATTGACCTCAAATGGGTATTGATGTTTTATGTTAAGGTTCTGATTATCTGGTAAATGTGCTGATACTGTTTCATGTATGTTAATGAGGCTTTGTGCCTATTTTTTCAGGAAGTTGGAAATTGTATGTGTTGTGTGTTGTTCACGTCGTGCTCCTGTTGAGGGCGGTGACTCCACACAGGCGGATTTCTGTGTCGAGCCTTGATAGCGGCAGAACCGCCAAATCTATTTGCACTCTGTACTCATTGTTGTGTTTTTTGTGTTGCAGAGCTTATAGTTGCTTCATGCCTTGAGTAAGACGTAAATCGCATTGGGCCTCTGAGGTGTGTGTTTCCTGTTTCTTCATGCCTTGAGTAAGACGTGAATCGCATTGGGCCTCTGAAGTGTGTTTCCTGTCTGGATCGTGGCCCATACGGGCAAATTCCCGTGGTCATTGGATGGTCCAGTTTCGGCCCCGTGAGCTCGCTACTTTGTGCGGCTCGGGTAACAGGTCGTCCGTCGACGTATGTGTCGGCACGTGAGTGGCGGCCTTTTGCATGCGACAGCATCAGCACAAAATTGTTGGTTGGTAAAAGCGGTAAAAGTGTAAAAATCAGAACTATCAATCCAATTCCATCAAATGTGTGTTGCCCGTGATTTCCATCACTAAGGTGTAATTATGGTTGACGAAAACACTGATAAGTGGCATATTTTACTTGGTTTTTGGTATTGTTGCCTCATAGTAGGCTTTAAATTGATAACATTTTCTTAGGTAGAATTTTTATGTGTGACGCCTCCATTTTTGTTGTTTGAGGCATAGTTCAATTTTCCGTGTATCACTCAATTTGTTCATTTTTTTGTATAGAAGGGTTGTTTATTGATATACGCCCTTGTCAAAATTGGAATTAATAATTCGTAAGCCGCTCGCGGCCTTAAAGTAGGTTTTGAGACGAGCGCCTTGAGTAATTCTGCATAATATTTTGACAGTTGTGGTGTAGTATGTTGTATTTTCAGGTATTGAATTTTCAGGTGTTGTTCTTGTGATGCGACTAGTGTTCGATCACTTCATTTTTGCATTTATAGAAGTTGTAATTCTGCATAGTTCTCTGTCAGATGTGTTGTAATCCCTGCACAGGGAACATTTTTCATTGTGAAATAAATTGTTATATTGTGTTTGAAACTAATGTGTGGTTAATGTCTAAAATAGACACGATTACTATCAATGCTCCTACGGTTCACGAACCTCATGTGTGTCCTTCCCATTGGAATGTTCACCTTCCTGCGAAGTTAGCCCCAGGAGTTAAATGTTGCTCCGCCCCTCCTTAGGTATCTTACCGGTCAATGATTTGCAACTCTCTTTCCTGAGTATTCAGGTGGCGACCGTAAATTTTGTATTTGTTATTAATTGATATTTTTGATAGTTGCAAATATTAATAAAGAATTTAACATTTGCTTGGCTTGGCATCGTTATTAGTTTCCTGTCCCCATATTTAACATTTGCTTGGCGACCGTGACAGGACGCGGGAATTGTTGTAACAATTAACCACACATTGTTGAAATTTTGTATAATCTTTACTTATTTCAGCTGCCTGCAGTCTGCAACTTTATTGATTTATTTTGTGTTCTTTCACAGCTATTGGTCATTCTTTTCCAGACTGTGTCACCGCTTTTGCGATTTATTGTGTCATTGTTCTAATTTCTTTTGAATATTTTCAGAAATGTCGCAATCTAACCCTCCTCCCACTACAGAGGCCGATGATTGCAGTAGTCAGGACGAGCTTGAACGAGAGGAACGTCTTAAACGCATCGATAAGCTGCGCCGCGCTAGGAGTCATTACAAAGGCCGCCTCACCAGCTTCGAGAACTTCCTAGCACAAGACGGTAACGTAGAAGAAATACCAGTTAGATTGCAAGTGCTAAAAGATCAATATGAAAAGTTTTTAGTAATTCAACAGAAGTTAGACGCGTGTTATATGAGTGGGGAACCAGGCACAGAAAAACAAGACTTTGATAACAGGTACTTTGCCGCTGTGACCGCCGCAACGCGTAAAATAAAAGCCTTCAAAAGTCAGCCGTTGGGTACTACGCTTAACGAAGTTCTCGGCCCCTCTGGCCTTCAAACCCTTCCGGCTAATGATAACGCAACGGCTTCGGTCGGCGCTCACGCCTTGCCCCGTGCGAGTACGCCATTGAGACCTTCAAATCCTTTTGAAGTTGGGCATGTGTCACGTCACTCCTCTGGCAGTGTAAGCACTCGTACACCGCATTCTCCTTCAGAGGACGAGGAAGCACCGCCTGTGCAGCGCAGGCGCACATTTTCTAGACACACGCCGCGACCCCGGCTGCCGCAATTAAAGATACCTGTGTTTTCCGGAAATGATGCCGAATGGGAGCATTTTTTCTCATTGTTTGAGTCCCTCATTCACAATTCAAGTCTTCCAGAAATCGAGAAGTGGCACTTTTTAAAAGCGCATTTATCCGGAAGTGCCGCGAAACTTCTAGATGGGCTGCCATATACGGCAGAAAGTTATCTCGAGGGCATACGGATCTTGCGCGCTCGCTTTGAAAACCCTAAATTACGACGTCACAGAATTCTTGCTGCTTTGTTTAATTTCTCTGTTGACACTCGAAATTCTTCACACGGCTTGTTTACCCTTGTAGATCATTTCAAACGTAACGTAAGAGCTTTACGCGTTCTAGGAGATCCAGTCCAGTACTGGGATTCTATTTTGTCTTATCTTTTAGTGTCTAAATTAGACGAGAATACCCACAAGGACTGGGAAACTCATTCTGCCACCTCGCGGGCCACTACCTTGGAACATTTGTACTTGTTTCTCGAAGCTCGCGCTACATGCTTAGCAAACGTTGCCGCTGATAAAAGGTCAAAGGAACGGCATTCTTCGAAGCCATTGCCTCCTAAAATCAAATCCAAAAATTTTGTTGCTTCATCTACTGAGTGCATCCTTTGCAAAAACCCTCATCCGTTAAAGAATTGCAAAACCTTTCGAGAGAAATCAGGTTACGATAGGTACAACTTCGTTAAAGAGAAGCGTGTATGTTTTAAATGCCTGTCGCCCGGCCATGGGTCGACAAAATGTAAAGCGAAACCTTGTGACAAGTGTAAATCGAATCACCACACCTTGCTCCACCGTGATGAAAAGGCTACGGTCAATGTAGATCAGTGCAATAGTTCAGGGCATGAAACCGCTGGTTCAGCGGAATGCCAAACCGTGAACGCTCACATTAACCAACATTGTGCGTCTAAGGCATTGTTGTCTACAGTTTCGCTTCGTGTTAAATCGGCTGCCAATAAGTTCGTCAAGCTAAGAGCTCTGCTTGATAACGGCAGCACACACACGTTAATAACGGAAAGTGCTGTTAAGAAATTAAACTTAATTCCGGCCACTGCCGCCGTTTCCATTACCGGCGTGGGTGGTTCAGTAACCAATTCGGTCAAGTCAGTTAATCTCTCCGTGACATCTGCTGTTAATAATGATTATCAGCTTTCACTTAATGCAATTGTCGTGGAAAATCTGACCGCCAATATCCCTGCAGCAGATTTTGATATTTCTAGGTTGCATATTCCGAAACAAATAAAGCTCGCGGATCCAAAATTTAACATCTCTGCACCTATAGACATATTACTTGCCGCGGATGTGTTCTGGTCTTGTTTGAGAAATAGGAAAGTGAAATTACCCAGAAACAAAAATTTTAATCTAGTTTTGAAAGAAACTGCTTTCGGGTATATCATTACAGGAGCAATGCGTAGTACGCATCTAGCTCAGGCCAGTTTTTGTAATTTTCTTTCGGAAAATGTAAATTTTGAACGTTTTTGGGAATCAGAGGAGCTGTCCCCTCATGATAATGTCACTAGATCGGAAGATTATTGTGAAACCATATTTTTGCATTCTGTGTTACGTAACGAAGAAGGGCGATTTATTGTTAAATACCCATTAATTAAAGATGAATTTGCCATGCCCCCTTCCCGCAACAATGCGTTGAAGCGGTTCTATTGCGTAGAAACGCGGTGTAAAAAAGACGCCGAACTCTCTCAACAATACTCTGAATTTATGAGAGAATATCTCGATCTTGGACACATGCAACTTGCTAAGGATCAGTACGCCGATGGTGGCAACGTAAATTATCTTATCCACCATCCGGTATTTAAGGATGGCAAAATTCGGATCGTCTTTGACGGATCCTTTTGTCACTCTCCAGGCGTGTGCCTAAATTCACTTATGCCCGCTGGCCCGGTGGTTCAGCCGGACCTTTTTTCTATTCTTGTAAATTTTCGCTTCGGCAACCTTGCGTTTTGCGCAGATATACAAAAATTCTACAGGCAGGTGGCAATCTCGCCCGATCAATACGATCTGCAGCGCATCCTTTGGCGCTTTGATAAGGATACTCCCCCGCAGGCGTATCAGCTTAAAACTGTTACTTATGGCCTAACTTCCTCGTCTTTTTTGTCCACCGCACTCCTCTCTCTTGTGCGGACCAGGTTTTGGCCCCTTAAAGGATTGAGAGCAGTTAAATCTGTTGTCAACCGTTGTATTGTATGTTTTAGAGCTAATCCTAGATCACCAGAGCAGCTCATGGCTCCTCTGCCTGAATGCAGAGTTGAAGCCTCCCTCCCGTTCCAACATACGGGATTGGATTACGCGGGGCCCTTTCTGGCAGTACAGACCATGAAGGCCTTCTTCTGGAAGAGGTGGACCCAGGAGTATCTCGCGGAGTTGCAGACGCGCGCCAAGTGGCGCTCCTCCTCCCCTGATCTCCAGGTTGGCCAGCTGGCCATCATACGTTCGGACGGCCTCCCACCTCTAGTGTGGCCTCTCGGCAAAGTCATTGAGGTACTTCCCGGCAGAGACCAGCGAGTGCGCGTTGTAAAACTGCGTACCCAAAAAGGCATTATTACGCGCACACTTCCGAAGATCTGCCCACTGCCTCTCGCCGAGGACGTGGATAACTTGGCTAGAGTGCCTTATCCGTCCTTTCGTTCATTGATATGAGTGCATTCCCCACTGTGACCACTGTGGCATGCACCACACCTCCCCCCCCCCCACCATGTTAAATTTCAAACTAACAGTGACTTCCCCTCACCATCTAGAAGACATCCGAGAAGCCTTCTCTACCATCTGAGAAGATATTTTCCTCTAAAATTAGTGTTAGTTAGAAATTTAAGTTTACATCTCCATATGGTACTTATAATTATGCACTATATTTGGTAATTTCAACACCTTAAAAGGTACCTAATTGTAATCTATGGCCATAGAAATTTAGGTAATTACCTGTATTTCATTACTAAGTATAGTTTATAAGGAATATTGGGTTTCAAAGGAAAAATAAAAAATAATGACATGTGTATGATGCATATAAAAACAGGTTTTCATTAATTAAAAATCATACATCAATGTAATCTGGTGTAGCTAACAAATTCTCAAGTTTAGAGTAATTTTGGAGTCTTTTGGGCACTTTAACTAATTTTTTGGTGCTATAAATAAATTTTTATTAGACAAATAAAAATTTATTTATTCACAGGTATATAGTTCCAACGCCGACCGCTAGGCGGTGTTGTTCTTGACCGGCGCTTGGATTATTGATTTTTTCTTGCTTCTCCGCTGCCTACTCCGTTGCTCTAGCTTATAGACTCCATGTATAGAATCGATATGTATTATTCCACGCCTCAGTGGCGGTGAATTCATCCCCTCCACTTGTTGGAGAAGTTATAAAAACGGCCTGCGCGCTGTTATTAGCCCCTTATCATCCCGTATCTTCGGGCGGTGTTTGTCGTCTAACTCGTCGCAGCTCTTGCTCTTCGGGTTTCGCCGGCATTTAGGCCGGCCGTAGGTGATGGTAACACGGGTATTAGGTTTTTTGAAGTACACGGATCCACAAAAGGTGGATTTCTAATTTTTGTACGCAGTATTTATACTGCCATGATGGAATTGGATTGACCTCAAATGGGTATTGATGTTTTATGTTAAGGTTCTGATTATCTGGTAAATGTGCTGATACTGTTTCATGTATGTTAATGAGGCTTTGTGCCTATTTTTTCAGGAAGTTGGAAATTGTATGTGTTGTGTGTTGTTCACGTCGTGCTCCTGTTGAGGGCGGTGACTCCACACAGGCGGATTTCTGTGTCGAGCCTTGATAGCGGCAGAACCGCCAAATCTATTTGCACTCTGTACTCATTGTTGTGTTTTTTGTGTTGCAGAGCTTATAGTTGCTTCATGCCTTGAGTAAGACGTAAATCGCATTGGGCCTCTGAGGTGTGTGTTTCCTGTTTCTTCATGCCTTGAGTAAGACGTGAATCGCATTGGGCCTCTGAAGTGTGTTTCCTGTCTGGATCGTGGCCCATACGGGCAAATTCCCGTGGTCATTGGATGGTCCAGTTTCGGCCCCGTGAGCTCGCTACTTTGTGCGGCTCGGGTAACAGGTCGTCCGTCGACGTATGTGTCGGCACGTGAGTGGCGGCCTTTTGCATGCGACAGCATCAGCACAAAATTGTTGGTTGGTAAAAGCGGTAAAAGTGTAAAAATCAGAACTATCAATCCAATTCCATCAAATGTGTGTTGCCCGTGATTTCCATCACTAAGGTGTAATTATGGTTGACGAAAACACTGATAAGTGGCATATTTTACTTGGTTTTTGGTATTGTTGCCTCATAGTAGGCTTTAAATTGATAACATTTTCTTAGGTAGAATTTTTATGTGTGACGCCTCCATTTTTGTTGTTTGAGGCATAGTTCAATTTTCCGTGTATCACTCAATTTGTTCATTTTTTTGTATAGAAGGGTTGTTTATTGATATACGCCCTTGTCAAAATTGGAATTAATAATTCGTAAGCCGCTCGCGGCCTTAAAGTAGGTTTTGAGACGAGCGCCTTGAGTAATTCTGCATAATATTTTGACAGTTGTGGTGTAGTATGTTGTATTTTCAGGTATTGAATTTTCAGGTGTTGTTCTTGTGATGCGACTAGTGTTCGATCACTTCATTTTTGCATTTATAGAAGTTGTAATTCTGCATAGTTCTCTGTCAGATGTGTTGTAATCCCTGCACAGGGAACATTTTTCATTGTGAAATAAATTGTTATATTGTGTTTGAAACTAATGTGTGGTTAATGTCTAAAATAGACACGATTACTATCAATGCTCCTACGGTTCACGAACCTCATGTGTGTCCTTCCCATTGGAATGTTCACCTTCCTGCGAAGTTAGCCCCAGGAGTTAAATGTTGCTCCGCCCCTCCTTAGGTATCTTACCGGTCAATGATTTGCAACTCTCTTTCCTGAGTATTCAGGTGGCGACCGTAAATTTTGTATTTGTTATTAATTGATATTTTTGATAGTTGCAAATATTAATAAAGAATTTAACATTTGCTTGGCTTGGCATTGTTATTAGTTTCCTGTCCCCATATTTAACACTGAATATCGTGACCGGATAAAATTGTTTGTTCCCTTATTCTAAATAATATTTATTTTTCACTTATTTTCCAAACGTTAGCCATAAAACTGTGAGAAATCTGAAAGGCAGTATTCACAGTATTACAGTGAGATTGTAAAATGTTACTTGTGTGGCTTCCCGATAGGTCCTTAGGGGTCATTTGAAAAAGTTAATATTGTAATAATATAGTAGTTCACACAACAAGGGCGCAAAACAGGTGATTCACACCACACGAGTCGAGTTTGTCGTCCGGACGTAGCGAGGACGACAAAGAGACGAGTGCGCTTAAACTGCTTGAAAAAACAAACGTATGTGTGGTCACTAAAACGTATTTCGCACTGCTTAATGTTGCTATCGTATAATCCAGTTTCCGGAACTCTGGTTCAGAGTTGTGCTTGAGCAATTTTTTATCTACGGTGTTCAACGATAGTTTTACAGTTGTGCCGCAGCAGTCATGTTGCAAAAATACGTACTGTCGGAACAAGACATTTTATTTCGTCGTAAACAGTCCGTCAGTTAGAGCGACGCACTAGCGGGACACAATGGGTCGGAATAGAGTAAAACTGGGGCGTATTAAAAAGTCTTTCCTTAAAACGCACTGTTTTAGAAGCAGTGTTCGATAACAGATTGTGAGCACCGCCTGATTATGTTTTCAAATTGTTTGCGATTGAGTTAAACTTTTACAAATAGTAGAAATTTCATATGTATTTATTGTAAATGAAATAATAATTTTATGACATCGATAAAATTGAAATATTACAGATTGAATGTTTCATAGAACTATGTTTAGTTTTATACATATGTATACAAAATATATTATTTTTACCATTGCCACCATTGTCTTTACTTCAAAAAGCACTTTATGCTTCTTCGTACTGCAGTGCACTGGCACTGCTGAAGGAAGAATCATTTTACGATCAGGTAGTTTACCAAAAGAAATATTACCGAGACTTTGGAGCATCGCTCACTAGGAAGACGAACGTTGCAAGCAAATAGAAACTGTGTACATTTTCTTAAAAAAGTTTTTTTCTCATTTACAATTGTCCTAATTTTTGTTTAAATTACTTGATTTAATTGCTATACGTTTGCCGGTTGGAAGCCACGCATGGAAACCACAGAACATACACAGCGAACGCCGTTGGTGTCATTTGCACCCACTGCGCTGCGCTCGTCCGTCATGTCCGAATCCCATTCGCCGCCCGGGGAGGCCGACCAACACGGGCATTGGCAGGCGGCGGCGGCCGTGCATCGGCGGGTCAATTATCGCATTGGCGCGCGAGTGGGGCCATTTCCATCAGCGGCGTTCGCGGGGGCGGAGGGGGAAGGTTGCGGAGCGGGGCGGATGCAGAACGGGTGCGGGGCGGATGGTGGGCGAGTGCGGGGCGGATGAGGGGTGGGTGCGGGGCGGGTGCGGGGCGAGTGCGGGGCAGGTGAGTGGCGAGGGCGTGGTGGATGCGGGGCGGTTGTGAGGCGGGGCGAGTGCGGGGCTGACGCGTGGCGGATGCGGGGCGGGTGAGCGGCAGGGGCGTGGTGGATGCGGGGTGAGTGTGGGGCGGATGCGGGACGGATGAGGGGCGGTGGGCTGAAGCGTGGCGGATGTGGGAAGCGCGGAGCGGCGGGGGAGCGGTGGATGCGGGGTTGGTGCGGGGGCATGCAGAACGGGTGGTGGATGTGGGCGGGGGCGAGGCGGGCGGATGCGGGGACAGATGAGGGGCGGGTGCGTGGTGGGTGAGGGTGGGCATGGTGGATGCGGCGGTGGCGGATGCAGGGCTGGGGTGTAGTGGGTGCGGGCGGTGCGGGCGGTGCGGGGCGGTTGCGGGGCGGTTGCGGGGCGGGTGCGGGGCGGGTGCGGGGCGGGTGCGGGGCGGGTACGGGTCGGATGCGGGACAGATGTGGGGCGGGTGCGAGGCTGGAGAGTAGCGGATGCGGGGCGGATGCAAGACGGGTGCGGAGCGGATACAGGCTGGGGTGTGGCGGGTGCGGGGCGGGTGCGGGCTGCGGTTGGCGGGGGCGGGGCGGGTGAGGAGATGAGGCGGGGCGGAGTGTTGCGGGGCGGGAGCGGGGTGCGTGGGCCTTCTCGGCGCTCCATTCCTCGTGTGGGCGCTGTCTGCCTGCCACGCGTTCCATCCGTTCCGCGAGTATTGCGCGCCCCGCATCCAATGTGCGTCCGTCGTCCGTACCCTACACGGCCGCCACCCCCCCACCCCCCCACCCCCCCAATCAGGCTCCCG
The DNA here is from genome assembly GCA_011170035.1 of Teleogryllus occipitalis. NCBI lineage: Eukaryota > Metazoa > Arthropoda > Insecta > Orthoptera > Gryllidae > Teleogryllus > Teleogryllus occipitalis. The sequence goes on along the minus strand of BLKR01003095.1, from coordinate 146,056 downwards.
TCCACGCCGCACTGGAGCACCGGCTATTAGACCCGTGTTTCCCGGTTGAGGGTCCGCGAAAAAACTTTGGTGTCTTGTTTTGTAAGTCGAATTCAATAATGCTAAACAATTTCACTCGCCACAGAAATAAAAGTTTGCTTCCTAGTACGTAATCCTGATGGGATGTTGAGGTCTAAGTATTCACAGCTTTACTTAACCGGGCAATTATGAAAATATGAATGTTGATTTTAGGGAATTGTTCCATACACATTCCATTGTACTTCTCAGTGCGAATAGACCAATATGAAAAATACAAATACACTCAGTATGGTTTTCTCTGAAATCATCTGTACTCTGGAAGTTTACTATATTTTCTGAAGCTGTACATTTAATTACATAGTTTATAGTACTAGGGTCTGTTGTAGTAAATAATATTTTTATAATATGATACGTAAATTACTAGTGTATTTGAACTAATTAAATTTTGCTATGCGTAAATCTAAAAATTGTTGCGATTCGAAGTAGTTATGGCGAGGATTTAGGGATGCAAGAGAATTTCGTTAACGTGGATAAAGGATTAGAAAAGCTGATTTAACGCAAGTAAATGTTTGTTCGGCACTCGAGTATTTCAGTGAATTATTTTATTAGGAAATTATATTACATAATTGTTTACTTTATTCCATTACAATTCGTTCTCTCAGTAAATATTTTCGAATAATGTTACTAATTAGAAAATATTTGTTGATGTAGTTAATGAAGATAAATTCAAACGCTTATGGATATAATGAGAATGGCAGACAAACAGTGTACCTACATCGTTTATATGAGAAAAGCAGGTTGGTATGGAAATAACAATTCAATTTGCGTTCATAGTATTCTTTTATTTGAATTTTCGATTAATAAGTCAACATTGACACAATATTTTGCTTCAGAATCTCGAATAAAAAATGTGTTCTGGTTTTCAGTGCTTTGTAATCACAATAATTCGTTGTGTTATGGTCAAGATTTTACATAAGAAAATCATGAAATGTAAGATTTGAAGTTGAAAAATAAGTAGTCATCATTTTTTATTTCAAACTTGGTCTCACTTAGAAATAAACAAGAGGTTGGCAGAAAATATACAAACATTTTCCACATTGGACTCACATTTTTATCTACCTACAATGTTAATTATAATTACCAATGTGGTTCATATTTAATATACTGTGTAGTATTTTGTTATGGCCTATACAACTTTATCGGTAGTGAGTATTTGAATTAGAAACAATAGCTTCTAATTTGGAACTTTCACTGTATAGCATCGACATCAGACAAAATTACATTAGCTCTACATTCCCTGAATGTGGTCTGGGAGCACCTGTTTCACTGTTGGACGTGTACAGATTACCTTTGCCCGCTGTATCTCTCATTTCTCTTTGTGTCTCCGAAATTCATTCATATATCCAACTCCAACCATTTATCCTAATCCATAATCTCCTACACTCTCTCTGAGTCTCTGTGTGTGTCTCTCTCTCTCTCTCATTGTTATCATTCTCTACTTTCACATTTCAATTCTCCCAGCTCTAGTTATAACTCGTTTATTCTCTTTCAATCCGCACGTCCGTCCTCTTTACGTATTTGAGTCTCGTTGTACTCCGGGGAATGATTCCCTCGCATTTCTCTTTCATTTTCAATCGCACCTCATCAATAACCCTCTGTCTAAAATGTTTTCTTTTTCTACTTCCCCCCTCCTCTCTCCCTTTGTCTCTCTTTCTCCCCTTTGATTATTTCCTGCGTTATCACACCTTTACATACTCGCTTGCAAAACGCTCCCTAATCGCACCCCTCTTCGTCTGCATTCGTCGACCCCGCTCTCGCCCGTCGTTGTGCCTCCCCCCTCCGCCGAGCCCATTACAGCAATTAATGCCCCGCGCCCGGCAGCGCGCCAAGGAAGCGCGCGGCTCGGCGCGGCGCGGCGCAGCGGGCCAGCCGTAACAACGCCCCCGCCACGTCGCTTTCACATCGTAAACGTATTACCGACGACGAACCGCCCATTACAGCACAGCGAATGAAGAGGCCACCGCCCGCGACCGAGCTTCCCCTCAACCCGACCGCCGCCAGCCGCCCTCTGCCCGCCGCCCACCGCCCACCGCCCGCCGCCCGCCGCCCGCCGCCCGCCGCCCGCCGCCCGCCGCCCGCCGCCCGCCGCCCGCCGCCCGCCGCCCGCCGCCCACCGCCCGCCGCCCGCCGCCCGCCGCCCGCCGCCCGCCGCCCGCCGCCCTCTGAACGACGCCCATTGCCCGCCTTCGTCCTCTTTCTCGCCCTCGTCATCGCCCTCACCCGCTTGCCTTCGCTCTCACCGCCGCCCCCGCGCGCCTCGAGCTGCCCTTACATCCCCCCGGTCGCCCTGGCGGCCCCGCCCCGGATTTCCTCCACCTTCCGCTCCCCTTCCTCTTTTCCGCCCTTACCTTCCGTACACACATGTCCTCTCATCCCCACCTGTCTCTGTCGTCTCCGCGATCCCCGCCGTTCAGAATTCATTCTCCACACTCCCCGCCTGTCCCCTCCCATCCCGAACCCGTTTGCCCCTTCCTCTCCGCCGAACGCGCTCCACACCCTCCCCGCCTCTCCTTCACGACCTCTGCGGTCCCACACTCCCCGCCTACGCCGCCTGTCCCCTCCCATCCTGAACCCGTCCGCCCCTTCCCCTCCGCTGAACGCGCTCCACACCCTCCCCGCGTCTCGATCACGACCTCTGCGGTCCCACACTCCCCGCCTACGCCGTCTGTCCCCCCCATCCTGAACCCGTTCGCCCCTTCCCCTCCGCCGAACGCGCTCCACCCTCTCTTTCACGATACTAGCGCCTCGCCGCACCCACCCCCTCTTCCTCTCTGCAGCCGCGCGCGGCCGCTGCGGGGAAGAACCCCCGCTCCCATTCACAAGCGGGCGGCGAGTGGCGTTCGGAGCGATCTGATGTGCGCTCTGCGTTTGCGGTTTTCTGCGCTTCAGTTAGAGGTCGGGAATGTTTTGCGTTGGAGGTTGCGCTTCGCGATGTTGGGTTTACGGTTTATGCGTGCATTTGCAGCGTTTTGCAAGCCTTTCAGGGCTTCGTAAAGCTGTGCGAAAATGGAGACGATCCACTCGGTGCAACGAGGCGTATTATGTCACTCTAGGCAGCCATGATTTATTACATTAGTTGAAAATGTTGTTTGTATGTTTGACGGTGCTCAAATGAAAATTTTGTTTCGTAGCCACGATGTTAAATGAGATTACTCATTTTACCCCAAAGTGAAAATTGCCATCTCTTATATTTTTGTGCTTTATTTCTTGAGTAAATATTTTTTCTTGACTATATTAATAAATTCTAGTTACTTATAAGGATCTGCACACTTTACAATATAATACTAAGTAAAACAAGTAACGAATATCTCAGAGAAGTCAAAATTGATCACAGCATCATTATATACGATCCTCCACCAATATTTTCAGTTAAAAAGAATAAATACAAGAAATGTATATGGGTTCCGATCCTACCATCCAATTTTCAAATATTGAAAGCAGCTCCCAGAATTATTGTAATCTATATATCTATATATATAAAAGAAAGTCGTGTTAGTTACAATATTTATAACTCAAGAACGGCTGCACCGATTTGGCTGAAAATTGGTGAGCAGGAAGCTTAGAGCCAGGAGACGGACATAGGATACTGTTTATCCCGTTCGACAGCGTTCCTGTGTGAGAACGCACGTTTTTGCACGTACCCAGTGCAACAAGGATAGTACAGTTTCTCACAGTGAGTGCGACGCGAGAAAAAGATGGGACCGGCTGTTAAGGCGGAACAGAGTTCGCCGGGTCAGCTAGTATCTATATATATAAAAGAAAGTCATGTTAGTTACACTATTTATAACTCAAGAACGGCTGTACCGATTTGGCTGAAAGTTGGTGAGCAGGAAGCTTAGGGCCAGAAGACGGACATAGGATACTGTTCATCCCATTCGACAGCGTTCCTGTGTGAGAACGCACGTTTTCGCGTGATTTCGCATGTTAGCGGTCATTGTTGCCTGTGGTAACCCATTGTTGTAACGCCGCACTGATAACAGAAGGCGATAATGATAGCCGCCTTTCGTTCGCCGTTATATCTATATATAGTCGTGTTAGTTACACTATTTATAACTCAAGAACGGCTGTACCGATTTGGTGAGCAGGAAGCTTAGAGCCAGGAGACGGACATAAGATACTGTTTATCCCGTTCGACAGCGTTCCTGTGTGAGAACGCACGTTTTTGCTCGTACGCAGTGCAACAAGGATAGCACAGTTTCTCACAGTGAGTGCGACGCGAGAAAAAGATGGGAGCGGCTGTTAAGGCGGAACAGAGTTCGCCGGGTCAGCTAGTATATATATAAAACAAAGTCGTGTTAGTTACACTATTTATAACTCAAGAACGGCTGTACCGATTTGGCTGAAAATTGGTGAGCAGGAAGCTTAGAGCCAGGAGACGGACATAGAATACTGTTTATCCCGTTCGACAGCGTTCCTGTGTGAGAACGCACGTTTTTGCACGTTTTCGCACGTTTTCGCGTGATTTCGCATGTTAGCGGTCATTGTTGCCTGTTGTAACCCATTGTTGTAACGCCGCACTGATAACAGAAGGCGATAATGATAGCCACCTTTCGTTCGCCGTTATATCTATATATAGTCGTGTTAGTTACACTATTTATAACTCAAGAACGGCTGTACCGATTTGGTGAGCAGGAAGCTTAGAGCCAGGAGACGGACATAGGATACTGTTTATCCCGTTCGACAGCGTTCCTGTGTGAGAACGCACGTTTTTACGTACTTTTTACGCACGTTTTTGCGTACTGCGTACGCAGTGCATCAAGGATAGTACAGTTTCTCACTGTGAGTGCGACGCGAGAAAAAGATGGGACCGGCTGTTAAGGTGGAACAGAGTTCACCGGGTCCGCTAGTAATACATAAAATGAAGTGTTTTCGGGGTAACGAAAATACCACAAACAGGGGAATCGTCAGATTTTGATAGAGGTTTATAGTCTACTCTCTGAGTGTAGTGGCAATGAAAAGTATTTCGGATATCGAGTGTACATTTACATTCGAAATGAAACGAACGCGGAATAATGGTGATATGTGGAAGCTGAAAGTGCATTCAGAGGAAAGAATGTCTTTGGGAACATCACTGATATGACGCAAGGTGGCAGTGCACCGTAGCTGCGTATATACAACCATTCACATTTTCAGAATGATGGCTCCACAACTAATTATGTCAATTAACAAACTTTGCTTTTTGGCAATGAAACAAAGTAACTGTCCTTTTCGATGGAGTGGGACTAATGTAAAGTGTAAATAGTAGTGTAAAGTACCCACCATAGGGGCCAAAGAAAGTACTGAGTGCGAATTTGTTAAAGAATTCAAGAAACCTTGCACCAGGTTGATGATATACAACGTACTTTATGTAAAATTATCTGGTATTGGGAATGGATAAATGGCATTAAAATTATTTTATGGAAAATATTGCTTTATTTCGTTCATTGAATTTTCGACAGGCTTTCTGACAATATCTTCTCTGAAACTTTTGAAATATTGTTCTATTTTGTTCATTCTATTTTCGACAGACGAATCAATCGAAGGGCCCATTGCATACGCAATGTGTATGCAGTGTCCTACAGTTTTTATCTGATGAGTAAATGAATGATCCACAGTGATTAAAAGACATCTCTTTACATGATCTGAAAGGCAGGCTTCAATAAAAATGCAAGGAAATTATACTTTCCATCGGACTGTTCGTTCGGGAGGCTTTAGAGAAAATGTTCATTTTTCTTCAGAAGAAACAGACTTAAATTGTAGAAAGGAGCTAACCAAGAAGTGGTATGTGCGACGAACACTAGCCAAGAAATGATATGTGCGACGAAAAGAACCATTAATGTTGATCTCAAGAAGCTCGAGAAGATTGTCTGTTGTTTGAAGTTACATAAAATAAGTGACCATTTACTTTATGCCAAGGAAATCCAGGTGAACTTACGAGGCGGTACCGCTTACGGTGCACCGAAGACAAATTAATGAAAAAGTGATATGATGTATTCTTGTGGGTTCTCATCCTTTCCTGGCAAGAGAAGAATAAAATAAAAACTACTAAAACAAGGAAAAAAAGACGACACACGGATCAGTTTGATATAAAAATTCCCCGGAGCAAGATTCGCTGGTAGAAACGGGAGACATGAGACGCCAAAACATTGAAAGTGAGACGGCGCAGCCACAGCGAGCAACGGGCCATGGAGCTCCAGCAAGAGGTCAGCGCGCGCCGCTGTGCCCGCCCCGCCCCGCCCCGCCCGTCCCCTCCACGACGCGACGCGGCGGCCGCGCCCGGATCGGCCTCGGTGGCGGCGGCGCTGCACAGTGGCAAGAAACGCAGGAAAACGGCCAAACACTCGATTTGAATATGTTATTTTAACCGTGTTTCAAGGTATAATAGATTTCAAGGTAATAGATTCCAGGCCACTGGATCTGAACGTGACGTTAAGATTCAAAGCAATTTTTCGGAATCGTGTGTGTGTGTGTGTGTTTGTGTGTGTGTGTATGTGTGTGTGTGTGTGTTTGTGTGTGTGTGAGAGAGAGAGAGAGAGAGAGAGAGAGAGAGAGAGAGAGAGAGAGAGAGAGAGAGAGAGAGAGGGAGGGCTCAAGATCGATTTCCGCACATAAAAATGGACGTATTTTTTTCGGGTATAGAATGAGTTAAAGAAAATTTCATTGCAGATCGTACAATAAATGTAATCTGATGATAATGATACATCATCCATAAAAAGGTATATTCGTCACGAAAATACAACTATAAAAAAGGAAACTGAAAAAAATAGTAGCGGTCTCTGTGATGACCTACAACCAAAATCGTTATGCACCGAGTGCAATACTAGTGGGAGAGTGCAGGTCTATTACCACAATACGATCTAGTAACAATTGGAGATAGGACTAGGGTAAAGAAGGTTTCTGGAATTTACAAAATGAATTGTGTAACTTACTTCATTCTGCGTATGAAGGGAATGTATTGCTTCGCGCGGCATAGCGTCAATCCTTACTATGAAATTGTTGAATGTAAACGGAAACAATGCAATTTCCAAATATAACGTACTTTAAGCATTTCTTGTTTTCGTGTAACCAGATATTTTTTATTTTTGTTTAGAGCCTATGTTTTTAAAATGTTTAATGTTTTAAATAAGTATCTTAAAATATGTTTTAAGAGTGAAAGCATTTTCTTCAGTTGGGACGTATAATCGGTTCTGCAAATCGCTAGTTTTCAGCTTTTAAAAAACTTCTATTCTAGATGACGCCTCTGTGCTAAATTCTAATCTGTAGTTTTCCGTAGTTTCTCCAAACAATACCAGGCGAATGCCGGAGTAGTACCCTAACAAACGGGCCACGGACCCCCTCGATCTTTTCCTCCTCTTCCTTGTCCCATCGTCACCCCTTACTTACACACACTTACCTTTCAAACACTACACTACCACACATTTTGAGAGACCAGTCGGGAGCTTAGAACATGTCCCCGCTGGGGCGGTGCCCCGCTGGTGGGAGGTACCTGGTTGTAGGAAACCCCGCTAGCCGACGGTAGGTGGGCGCCGGAACTCACCATCCAGAGGAGGAAGACCACCGCCACCTACCGCGATGAAAACATGCACTACACTTATGGGACGCATGACCTTAGCAGTTAAACAGCGCCTCTGACCGGTAGGTCCTAGGTTCGAATCCTGACGGTGGCAGGATTTTCGACACTAGCTTTTCAGCTAGGTCGAATTCAGTCGCTGTCTGGAGGAGAATTCTAGCGGCCGGCTGCTCTGAACGGTAGTTTTCCGTGGTTTCTCCGATCAACACCACGCAAATGCCGGAGCAGTACCCTACCAAACGGGCCATGAACCGTGCGCGATTTTTCCTTCCGCTTCCTTGTCCTCTCCTTTCCCCTTACACACACACTTACTCTAACATGCACTACACTACCACACATTTCGGGAGATCGGTCTGGAGCTTAGAGCTTGACCCGGCTGGGGCGGTGCCCTGCTGGTGGGAGAGTCCTGGTTAGGGGGAAACCTTACTAGACGACGGTAAGTCGGCGCCGGATCTCGCCATCCAGCGGAGGAAGATCACCGCCATCTCCCGAGAACAAACATGCACTACACGTACGGGACTAATGACCGAAGCTGTTGACGCGCCCGGAAACACGAAAAAACCAACCAACTTTAGCAGTTAAGGCGCCTGGAATCACTAATCCATCAATGGACGTCGCGTCGTTTCGCCCCACTGTGCGTCGGCGTCGGCGCACGCGTGGGCGCTGGCGGCGGCGGCGGCCGCTTACGGAGGCGCCGCACACACGCCCGCCCGCCCGCGCGCTGACTCACCGCGCCGCGCTCGCTCACCTGGCGTGCCGCGCCGGGCAGCGCCGGGCCTCTGCGTAAGGCCATGGGAACCGCAGCGGGAAGCGCGCGCCCGACTGGTTGGGCAGCTGCCGCCCATGGGGCTCCAGCGGGCGGTGGGCGCGAAATGCGTCCGCGGGGGAAGAGGCATCCAGTCCGGGGGCGCTCATCTGGGTGGATTGCTTGCTATGGCTGCAGAGTCGTTGACCTGAAGTGTTGTAGGGTTCGCTGTCCGAAGGAGAAGTCTAGCGGCCGACTGCTCTGATCGGTAGTTTTCCGTGGTTTCCCCGATCAACACCAGGCGAATACCGGAGCAGTACCCTAACAAACGGGCCACGGACCGCGCACGATCTGTCCATCCTATTCCTTCTCCTATCCTCTCCCCTTACACACACTTACACTAACAGTACTACATTACCACACATTCCAGGAGACCAGTCGGGAGCTTAGAGCTTGTCCCGGCTGGGGCGGTGCATTGCTGGTGGGAGAGTCCTGGTTAGGGGAAAACCCCACTAGCCGACGGTAGGTCGGCGCCGGATCTCGCCATCCAGCGGGAGAAAATCACAGCAATTTCACGACAAAACATGTACTACACTTACGGGACAAATAACCAAAGCCGTTGACGCCCCCAGAAACACGAAAAATCAATCAATTAATCAATCAATCAATCGAGTTCCGAAAGTGATGAATTTTCGACAATAGCTGGGCCGAATTCAGTCACTGAGTGGAAGAGAGTTCTAGTGGACGGCTGCTTTCATAAGTTGTTTTTCGTGGTTTCTCTTATTTGCAATACCAGGCGAATGCCGTGCGAACGAACCGAGGATCAGGTCAGTTTCCTTCCTCTTTTCTTGTTACCTACTCACTTCTTACGTGCGCAACGTTATGTCAGGGCACCTGTGAGAATTTTAGAGCTAGGCCCGACCGGGGCTGTGCCTCCCTCCCCCGAGGAGAAACCTCTAAAACCGACGTGTACGTCAACACCGCATCTCATGTTCCAGCGCGGAAGGAACACAACTACCCTTCGGGTTGTAATATACACTACACTAACGGGACTAATGCCCTCAGAAGTACCGGGAGCGGTAGCTCAGTGCATCAACTGATGTCACTGCAGCGCCTCTGACCGGGAGGTCCTAGGTTCGAGTCCTGATGGCGGCAGGATTTTCGACACTAGTTTTTCAGCTAGGTCGAATTCAGTTGCTGTCTGGAGGAGAATTCTAGCGGCTGACTGCTCGGGTCGGTAGTTTTCCATGGTTTCTCCGATCAACCCCAGGCGAATGCCGGAGCAGTACCCTATCAAACGGGCCACGGACCGCGAGCGATCTGTCCTTCCTCTTCCGAGCCTATCCTCTCCCCTTACACACACACAGTTACACTAACATGCACTACACTACCACATATTCCGGGAGGCCGGTCGGGAGCTTAGAGCTTGTCCCGGCTGGGGCGGTGCCCCGCTGTTTGGAGAGTCCTGGTTAGGGGGAAACCCCTCTAGCCGACGGTAGGTCGGCACCGGATCTCGCCATCCAGCGGGGAAAGATCACCGCTGTCTCTCAAGAAAAACATGCACTACACAAACGGAACTAATGACCAAAGCAGTTGACGCGCCCGGAAACACGAAAAAATCAATCAATCAAACCCTAAGAAGTGGATGCGCCCGGAGGCTCTTTAACTTCCAACACCCCGTGTATCCGTCCAGGGGCGCGTAGGCGAGAAATGCGTCCGCGTTGAAGAGGCGCGGCAGGGTGGGGGTGGGGCGCCAGTAAAGCTTCATGGTAGAGCGGGTGGTTGTTTTGTTGTTAGAACTACGAAGCCTTCCTTTCGCAAACGATTGTGTGACGACTTTGGATTTCAAAATATTTAGTTCATAATTTGTTTTTTAAAATGTCTAATTATTGAAATCATTACCATTTATGGAATAACCAACGAAGAAGTGTTTTTGAGGCTCAAATTGTTCCAATAATCATTAATAAAATATGAGAAGTTTTAACATGTGGCACAGCAATTGCTTCATCGCCCTATTAAAAGGTTACCGACCCCAGATCTGGTCTGTATCACACTGCCACACTACGAGTTCTTTCTCTTCGTGCATACATTAATATCCAATAAAAAGGGAAATGCCGTTCGTATGCTTGCATTTCCAATCGTTTGCTCTGCTGCCTCATTCTGGTGACACTACCAAATAACTTTGTAACGTCATTGTTGAATTTCAAAATCTTTCGCTCTGCTGTCACGCCATTTTCTCTACGTGGTCTGTAAATGGGAGTTTTCGTTTCATGTTCTACTATCTTCAAAATAGACTCGATATTTCAAAATCATGTCAGATTAAGATGAAATGTAAACATGAATCTATGAGTCGTCAACAGATCTCGCAGCTGTCACGTCAAAATTACTTCGCAGAGAGCCTCTGCAAGTTTAGCGAGAATGAAGAACCATTAAAAAATCGAGCCAGTCAATTCGGAACGACCTAACACGAGTCCACAACTTCACATTGTGACCTTCAGCGTTCCAACCGACAGATGCGGCAGCGGGCGGGCTTGCAACGGCGGCGCCCGCAAAAGAAAACAAGTGGAAGAGGGAAAAAAACTGGAGTGTTTACATGCGTCTCCCTCGGAACATCGGAAGGGGGCGGGGCGCGGCGCGGCGCGGCGCGGCGCGGCGCGGCGCGGCGCGGCGTCTGTCGCTTGTCTGTAACACATCGCTCTAATCGCCGCGCACTACGCAACGCAGCCATCTGCTGCTCCGCCAGCGCCGGTGCTGCTCCCAGCGGCGCGCATGGAAATCCCGTTCATCCTGTGTTCATCTGGTTTACCATAACGCGCCTTCCGGTCTCATGGTTTTTGCTCTTGCAGTTGGAGACCCCTTGCAAAATTCCTCTAAGGGGCCATCCGCAAATTGTATATCGCAAATTTGGAGTATTTTAAATAACGCTCTCTACCTTCTATTACTCGCACTTGACTCATCCAATAATTACGAGTACGTAAAGCTTCGAAAAGCTACCCCTTATCCAATAAGTAAAAATAAATTAGAAAGTAGTTACAAGGAGTTGTATTAATTTTGTTATACATTAAAATTTATGGTAATTAAAGTCAGAATTAGTTGTGGAAGGACTGCACCTAACGATACGATTGAGGACATTTTTTTAATGAAGGACGCATAGGCTGAAAAGCCATGCACACACCATCGTGAATGACGCATGGGGTGTAAATCTACTGCGCCAATTTAATTGGATTCTCGAAAATACTATAGATCAGTTTTGACTACTTTCTTCGTAACCTAACGGATTCAATGAATATAGAATTGGAAAGTATATTTTTATTTATTGTAACAATTTATACATCATAACTTGTTAATTCAATTTGTTAATATTTAATGTTTCAGTATAAGATTGGACAAAATACATTAATTCAACAAAAGTTGAAAAAATCAAAATCAGCATTACTTAATACTAATGTATGATCCCCCTACCCCTATTTAACGCTACCTCAAACCCTCCTCCCCCTCTTTAGTTTTTCGAAATTTATGAACGACCCCTAATAACATAATTCTTTAATACAATGTGAGTTAAAGGTTAAAGATCAAGGAGTATATTGAAACAACTCTAGGTATTAAAGAAATCTGCATAGAAAAAAAATTCGGGAATGTTCAAAATATTTCAATGAAATGCAAAAGAAGTTACACTCACTCAAAAAAATATTCGGACACCTACCATTTTGCCATATTTTCTTTAATTTAGAAGAGAATATTAAACTTGTCGTAATTTTGGTGATAAATAATGAAAGACGTGCATTTCATAGGTTAGAAAAATATGCAAGTTTAATTTTCACATTAAAAATTATTAAACTACAATTAATTTGAAGAAATCTTACTTCTTCGGAACGTCAAAAAAATATTCGGACACATAATATAAACCAATTAATAACACTAAATAAAACAAAAAATAAATACATCAATAACTTGTAGGGAATCCTATCATTATCAAAAATTCATTCGACCTCTTTGGCATGCTGTCTACGAGTTTTCTGGTTTACTCAGCAGAAATTTTATGCCATTCTTCGCGCAGTCTCACTTTTAATTGTTCTTTGTTGGCAATGGGCTCCCTTCTCACTTCACTGTCCAACTTTTGCCAAAGATTTTCAATGGGATTGATGTCTGAGGATTGTGAGGGGAGGGTGAAGAACTTTAGAACAGTTGTATAAGAGTCACAGTTGAACCAATTGGGACATGTGTTTTGGATCATTGTCCTGATAAAAACTAAAATTGTGACCTATACCTAGCTTCTCAGCACTTTTCTTATGGCTGTTCTTGAGCACTTGAAGATATTTGTATTTGTCCATTATATCTTCAATGAACACAAGCTCACCCACACCACTCGCCGCCATACAGCCCCACACCATTACGTTCCCACCGCAGTGTTTTACTGTTGGCTGCAGATTTCTCTCTTGCAACTGTGTGTTTGCCTTTCTCCACACCAATGTTCTTCCGTCAGGTCCAAACACATTGAATTTACTTTCGTCCGAAAAAATAACTCTATTCAACCATTCAATGTCCTTGTTTACATGTTTCTCAGCGAACTCCCGCCTCTTCCTCTTGTTTATCTTATTTATGAAAGGCTTTCTTCTAGCCACGCGACCATGAAATTCTGCTTTTCGTAGAATCACTCTTATAGTGTTTGGATGTACTTCCTTCCCCAGTTCTTTTCTCACCTCTGCAGCAATCTTTGGTGCACTTAAATTCGGATTCTTTTTAACTTTCCTGACGACAAAGATCTCTTCTCGACGGGAAAGTTTATGGGGACGTCCACTTTGGCGGTGAGACTCAATCCTATCTTCTTTTTTAAATAGCTTGATTATATCATACACCATACTTTTCTTCATATTTAGAATTTTTGCAATTTCACGACAGCTCTTGCCTTTTGCATTATGAAATATCACTAACTGACGCAGTTCGAAAGAGCTGTTTTTCCCTTTGCCTGGCATTCTTTCAACGTTCTTCAAGGAGAGACACTAATAGACTGATTTTGGACAGCGCTTCGATTGACCGTTACGACCGTCCTTGAATCAACCGTGGGAAGAGTTTCTACGTCCGTTTTCGCCCAATAGTTTGTTGACAAAAATTATTAATGTACGACTGTCCGAATATTTATTTGGTGTGCAATTTCCGTTATTGGAAGTTCTAATGCAAATTTATCATTGATGTAAAAGCGGAAAAAATGCATTTTGCAGTGTACGAGTATTTAAAGCTAAAAGAATATTAAAATTATTACTGGCATAGTATTTTATGGTTTTAACAGCCTCAGAGCGTGTGAAACATGAGTAAGCTGAATACTGTCCGAATATTTTTTTGAGTGAGTGTATTTAAGGAAAATATTTTGTTCCAAAATGTTAACTATCCAACTGTATCTAAAAATAATTTATTTTTATTATTTAAAAAAATTAAATTAGCCACAGCCTGTACTTCTATGACGTTGCTTTCAGGAAAATTGGAACGGACAAATTTTGTCTTGCTTCCAGAGGATCAGAATGCCTTCCTATCTTGGAACGGCATTGGAAATCACAACAGTGCAAGCGATAGTTTTCCAGAAACTTCTTTGTTAGAAACGTAGAGTTCTGTGAAAACCTTGCGTGTCGGCTGAAGGGTGAAAAAACATGTTCAAACACCTGCAACAAATATTCATTTTCAGTCTATCCCTTTCTTCCTCTTTCACTCCCTACTAACATTGCAAGGACGCTTTTACCGCGCCTCGCGCAAATGCAATTTGTATGTGCTTCTTAAACATGCATGCACACGTGCGGCTTTTCCAGATGTTTCCACCTGGTCTGTTCTAGTTACTTTTTTTTTAAAAGTTGAGTAGTATTTGCGAAGATTAAACAAATACAACTGTTTTGTACTATTAGAACACTCTTTGCGACGCTTATTTAAAGCAAATGTATTCCGAGGTGTGGAAGATATTTTTCCCTTTTAATATTGAATTATTTATTTAACCTTCAACTACAGATATACAATTTAATAAACGAAGTCAGTGTGACTCCTCGTATTTTATATTTCGATCCGGCAACACTGCTTATATTTAAAACAAAAAATCACGTAATTTGGCTGAGTAGAATGCTCAAGTTTCTTTCTAGACGAAAGTCTTCGTGTTTTAATTAAATAGATAATTAAATAATATTATATTAGAAAAATGTTAAAAATAAAATAGCAACAGTACAAACATTACTAATCTACGCTGCACAGGAACGGCAAAAAAATCAATGTTTTTAAAACTAAAGACATGGATGTTTTGTTTTTGGTGTTTTCTTCAGATTGATATTTTTTCGGAAACATCGATGTTAAAAAAAGTCTCTTAGTTTAAGTAAAATGTCTAGTATCTACGTTTTTTGTGGATTGCTCAAGATCAACAGCTTTCTGCTACTATTTTCGATCCCCAGGACGGCACAAAACCGTTTGCCATTTGCAACCTTTCTCCAGTGTTGCCAAATTAGTGGATTTAATTTGGAGTTTTCTTCCCTAATAATTCCCCTTACAGAGATAAATTTTAGGGGGAGGAGTTCTCGATATTGGTATTTTTGATGTATAGTTCAGGAAATCTCACTTTCTTATCACTATTTAAAATGGTTCATGCTATTAATAAACGCTTGACGAAACCGAATAACTGGTTCAATATTTACAGCAGGTACCTTATCTTAATATGATCTGAGATAAAGATGAACCCAATTATTGTTGATAATAAAACTTTACTAACGAATCACATTTGACTCTTCGAAAAGACAATCTTACCCAAAACTATATTTCCTACTGGTATAAAATTACAAATCATCTGTTTTTTGTTCATGTAACTGTAAGATAATTTTTTATAGTATTTAAAACATCGATATTCAATCATCGATGTTTTCATCGACATTGAATATCTTGTTGATGTATCGATATTTTGTTGAATTTCCCATGCAACACCATGCCATTCAACACTATGATGAAAACACAAGGAACACTAGCTGTTCAGAAACTTTAAAAGCGAAAATTATGTTATTTATTTGTGCCTTAAGTTAGATTGTGTTGCTGATTTAAAGTTGTTTGAGAACGAATATTACGTGAGTCAACTATGTTTTAAAAAGTTAGTAAAAACAATGAATATTTCTCCAAATATTTTATGGGACTTTGCACTAACAGTGATTAAGTGTTGGTTGATTAAAAGTTCTGCTTGAACTATTTTTTCATATAACGAGGGAGCTGTTTAATACTATTATTTAACTATGTTACTGAGTTGCGCGGTGCGCATAACAAAACACTACGCTAGATGTATAAGTTTTATTGTATTAATGAAGTACAAGCAATAATCATTTTTATGACAACAGTTGCGTGTGTGAGTGCATGTTTCATTATCGCTGTTATAGGAGCTCTTCCTCTTCTTCAACATTCTTCTCTGTGTTTCGCATTGTCAGTGTTTTTAATTTGTACTGTTAGTGAACTATGTCGGAAATGCCTTCTGATCCACGCCATCTCAACGATCCCATATGCTCGTATTACTTCAGCGGAGACAGAGTCCACTATCATTTAGTTCAGTGTTGCAAGAATCACGGGAGTGAAGATAGAGTGGAATGTCCATTTAATGACAACCACAAAGTACCACCGCCTGTACTATCAATTCATTTAAAAATATGTCCGGACAGGCACAAGAATAATGATTTGTTTTCAAAAACAAATACCATTCAGCATAGTGACGAGAAATACACACTCGGCAATTACAGAGGATTACAATGTCCCAGCGTCGAAGTCAAGCAGACGGAAGTATATGATCCAACGAATCCCCCGTCGTATCCCATTCAATATCCATGGTACCCGCTTCAGTTCTTCTGCAGAGACGATTTGAGGCCTCTTCGAAAGCCGAAGATTTCTCCAAAGATGGCTGCTTTCTTAGGCATAACTGAAACTGGTGAGGTTTCTACAAGCAAAAAACCTAATATATCACCTTTTATTTAAACTTCTTTCATACATTGTTGTTATGTTAAAGTATTGCGTTTGAAGCAGAAATAGTCATGATCCTATGTATTTTCGAATGACTAAAATAACATGTAATTTGAAGTATTAAATTAAGATTTCTGTGAATTATTGTAAGATAAATAAGTCAAAAACTGATTTAGAATTTTCTTAGTTGCAGTTCAAGAATCCACATTCGAAAATCGTACAATGTTTCTTAGTTCCACCGCTTTTACAACTGTCAAATCGTAAAATTCAAATAGTATGAAGATATTGAAACAATTGTCAAATGATATTAAATGATGAAATTTTGTAATTGCTAATTGGAGAAAAGTGATATAAATATTGAAACAAAACCTACAATTCTCTTGGTCGTGTTCAAAACGAACATCCTAATTATAACGAAGCATGAATGTACTTACAAACTGTCAGAAGTTTTTCATTGATTTTGTTCGCATTTGTACCAAGTAATCATGTATTTTGAAATTACTTTGCAATTAAATAAATAATGTAAGTAAATGTATTTCTCTTTTTAATGGTAACATTGTTGCACTATAAAAGGGAATTACGTGAACGGGTGAGGGGGATTTCTTGAGTGGTATTGTTATGAGGTTTGAATGTTTTGATTTTCATGCTAATAAGTTATTGACGAAAGTGAATAAACTGGTTCATTTTCTGCGGTATTTATCTTACCCTTAAGGTGGACAGAGAAATATGTGGAAATAATGGTTTAAAATAAAATTTTCTTAGCGAATCATCTGTATCTCCTCGAAGGGAGAATCTTACATTTGTAAGCCAAAAACTCTGTTTTTATGAAGATTAAAGTATCTATCCATTTTAAATAATTTTATCATCTTGTTTTGATTAAAGTGTTCGATTCAAGAAGCATTTTTATATAGGCTATTTACATATTTTTCCCCTTCTTAATTCTCGATATTATTATTATTATTATTATTATTATTATTATTATTATTATTATTATTATTATTATTATTATTATTATTGGCATTTCACTTATGATGTGAATTATTACTAACAACGAAATATATCCCATTTAGATACTATAATTAAATTGGTAATATATGTTTTATAATATTCATAACATCGATATTTTAATTAAATGAATGTTTTTGTCGATCTCATCGACATTGAAAATCTTTGGCGATGAATCAAAAATCGATCATAAAATTTTTTATCACTTCGCGACAGGGGCTCTTGCGCATCGTATCCGACTTCAGTCAATGAGCAGACACCAGTTTGCGTCACAGTATTAGCGGGAATTTTAAATTAGCCAGGTACCAAAATTATCACCTCGTTACAAGACATTGAAACAGATTTATAAACCATTTCTTTTAAATGTTGCATCGTGTACACGTTCGTATTAGTTTTCGTTGTTATTGTTGAAAGCTTTGTACCACTTTCAAAATGTTTCTCAACACTTCTCGCTCTCCATGCAACATGGCGGCCAGCGTCTGGTCTGGCTCTTCAAACGAAGTGATATACAAAATATACGAAATATACAATGTAAATATAAAAGACTAAGTTGGCAATGATATACCTATGAGGGAAGACAAAGAGTTGCCATTGTAGCTTGTCCGCCTTGGCATCATTGTATTAGGAGGAACACTGTCAATCTAGTTTTGTATATAACAAGTATTGTATTGCAGCTTCTGGGTCAATGATCCCCATCTCGATCAGGTTTTTCGTCCAGTTTCCCTGATCCATTGAGCAAATGCTGAGATGGCCCCTTGTGTTGCTTCTGGACATAAATGTAACTTCATTTTCTGTGCACGTCTTCTAGAATTCAGTGGGAAATACAATTATGCAAGTTATCGTTTCCATGTTGTCGCGGCAGGAAGTATTATTCCGAAGGACAACATGGATAAGAGCCCAAAATTTATTGCTTATATGACTTAGTGTAGGGATCACAGAATTTTGAAAACGTGCACACAATT
Organism: Teleogryllus occipitalis; assembly: GCA_011170035.1. NCBI lineage: Eukaryota > Metazoa > Arthropoda > Insecta > Orthoptera > Gryllidae > Teleogryllus > Teleogryllus occipitalis. Next base: position 127,761 of record BLKR01003095.1, on the reverse strand, counting down.
CACTTTTCCCCATAGCACGTCATACGCAGTTTTAACTGTTTTTTTTCGACGTAAAATAAATAAATAAATATATCTGTGGACACCACCTCCTAGCAGTGTAATATTTGCTCTGATTGTTAATATGTGCTTAATTTCAGTGTTGTCAAAGCATTTTTTTTTCACACAGTAAGTGAAGGTCTTTGAGCTGATTTATTTTGTCTAAGTGACGTGACGTATGGGGGAGAAGTACGTTTTATTGAGCTCCATAATCTCATCACCTTTTAACCATAAATAGTTCAATGATGAATGAAAGTTCCAACAAAGCGAGGTCTTGAATGCTTGAGGTCTGTGAGTGGTAAGGAATATATCTTAATCCGTGGAGTAAACTCATTTTTAGTATTAAAGCTTCGGATCAGCGGGAATCCGTCAGCATTAAGCAATACATGAAAATTGCTTCAATATTTCTGGAGTCTTTTAATGAAGCATTTTAGCGATATTGTAATTATTAATTGCCTAATTTACAATATTTTCCTTGTAGACGTTGTTCGCTTTTGAAGTCAGTATATTTTACTTATCACTAGTAACAAGTAATAAATGTCAACAATAATATTATCTTTGTTTAGCTGTAGCATGTATGGTTAAGGCTCATACCATACGACACACTCAACATATTCTTCTACAAGCTTTGATGGCAATCTCCCGTATGCCAACTATGATGTACGTAAAATGCAACAATGTCACTTATTTCTTAATGGTTGGGACAATGTAGCTGAGATGGGGTCTTGTACGGCATGTGGAATAGCAGGAAAAACTGCTCATGCGTCCGCTGCTGAGACAAAAGACGAGCGCAGAGGGCAGAGAACGTCGATGGTCATTTGCTCACATAAGCGGGAACAGGATATGCGGCACATTACACCGGAACCTTATCTGGTGCACACTATAACCCAAGTAGTAAGCAACCCCCGTGGGCCTCTCGTACCTCTCCTTATCTTATCGCAGCGCCGCGCAGGCATGAAAGTCTACATAATAATCGAGCGAACAATTTTAGAAAGAAATATGTAATTAGTTATATCTGCACACAAGTGCACGTTTGTGTAAGAGACACATTTGGAGGGATTTTTTTTTTAAATTTGATGAGTTACATAGGCAAACAAAAAATGGATTTGATTATTTTCTTTGATTTTCCAATATATAATACGCAGTATATTCATATTCGAATTTGGGGTTAAGTGAAAACCTAAATTGCGTTTATTCGATTTCAAGAAAAATCATAATCCTAAATAAATGTTAGGATTATGATTGTGCATCTGATCACAGAAGAGTTCATTTCACCAAATTTGAATGCAGTAATCGCGCCAAAAAATATTAGTATGTTGGAGGATACAAAGAAGCGTGACTTGTTGGAAACTTTGTTTTCGTGATACTAGGTTGTGGCTTATTGTGTTCCAACGATTTCACATTATAATCTTATTACTTTTCCAATAAGAAACCCGTCGTCAAATTACCATCAGCAGCTTTTGCTTTCATCAGACGCTTTAGAAGTTCAATTGAACGTAATAAGCTAAAATTGATTTTCAGATTTAGAAAACGTGAATGTAGAACATCATCATTTTTATGAAATTAGAGAATGTAACTATGATCAGTGTTAACAGACTTTAGAGAGTTCAAATTGCCCGTAGAACGTCACACACAGTTTTTAACTGTTTTTGACGTAAAAAATATACATAAATAAAAACGCCATTAGTTCTGCGCTATTGATTTTGTTTGGGGCTGTTTGAACCCGACTTTACGGGTTCAAACCAGATTGAAGCCGTGAATTTTTAAGTGCAAAAGAATCCTTCGTACGCCTTTATTTAAATGAGGAAGTAAAGTTGGCTGTCCCATGTGAATGCTATATTCAAAGTTGTTTCATCGCCCGAATGGTACCTTTTTTCTCTTGTAGATGACGAAAGGAGCGTAGGGAAATTTGTGTTGTCAGGCGGAGGTGCAGGTCTGAAGTATGAGCCTTGCCATATTAAATAACACATCATTGATTTGAATTACTAATGTTTGGCGTTACTCACTTCCTATCAGACATTTGGATATGGTAATCATGGGGGCATGGTCCGACGTCTTGAAAAGGCTGTGGTACACTCGCGCAGCCCGTTTTATTTCGAGCTGAATTTATAACTTGTGAGAGTTTTAACGGGTTCATTAAAATTTATCAGGGCCACAGTTGGGCTAGTTGCTTCTCCCGACACGTTTTTCGCCTCTGAACCTCTCAACTTTTATTTTCGGATGCGCAATTTGAGAGTAGAGAACAAAGAGTTGCAGATGATAGAAAAAGTCTTCAATATATAAATACGTAAAATCGATGGACGCTCTCGAAAATTCTCTTGGCGTGAACTCGGGAAACATTTTCCATTGCTAATTCGCCCGAAGGGTTCGTACATTTCGAGCCAACTTTGAACCCGTGTTGAATTTTTTGTTGCTTACGGAGATTTTGCAGATCTATTGTTTTAAAGTCCCATTATTTTCAGTTCGAGACGGTGGGAAATAATGAGTCCTAAAATAAGAACTTGTAGACTGGGGTTTTTCATTTCGTTTGAAAGACGTTTCTTTGAATTATGTATTTTGTAGAGTGGAGTACTTGCTAAATGCCTAGAGCATTTTATTTTTGAGGAATTTATTTACTTTCTCAGGCTAGATAGAGACAGTAGTATTAAAACCACTTCCAAGATACGACGTAAATTAGACAAAGGAATTCGAGCAAATATGAAAATATACTGGAATATTTAAGGGATAGTTTCCAGAAAATTACTAATATTGGCAGCAACGCGCTTTGACAGTGCGAGCGTAGAAATACTACTTTTATAGGTAATTAATCAAGAAAATTAAAACAGATTAACTAAAATAATACGAATTTGTAATGCGAAATCATACATTGTTATCCTGGCCACGCCTATTCGTTCTTTCATCATCTTTGTCCTATACTTTCCCCTTTCACACACTTTCTCTTACACTTAAATGTGCTACACTACGACACATATCGGGACATCAGAGCTTGTCCCAGCTGAGGCGCTATCCCCGTGGGGTAGATATCTAGAGGGAGAAACCTCGCAAGCCTACACGCCAGATCCCACGTTCTATTGGGTGAGGAAAACCAACGCCTCATGATATCCACTACACTTTCGGGGCTACAGCAGTTGGCACTTGCGGAAACAAAATTATGAACCAAAGAGTGGGACAATTAAAAAAATTACGTCTTAAGTAAATGAGAAGAGACTCTCGACGCGAGATATACCCAGTAGACCCCAGGAATTCCGAACTTATTGATGTGCTCTATTCGGATTCGGATGTGCTCGGATTATCCGAAAACATGTACCCTACTTATACAAATACATCTATAGGTTTACCTGACACAGTGCATCGTAGTGTGCGGTGTGAGAAAATGGCAACGTAGCGTATATATGACGTGGCAATGTTACGAACGTTATGCTGTACAGTGTGTACAACATTACTTATCGTATGCGGAAGTGGTTGCTACATTGTTTAGAAGAGTTGAAGCATAGTTTGTGACGCTGCTGTACAGGTATTCTACGTACAGTATTTAGAATAAATTGGGTTGACTTACACTGTTTTCATGGGTTTTCGTTCATAAATTAAATTAATATGAATTAGGTCACCGTACAGTTAAATTCACACTGTACCATTGTTACTAGCGCAATGAACGTTTCGTTTCTATCTTTTGTTTCAATAATTAGTTTCTCTGTTCACCCGTAATTATAAAATCCTTTCTTCACCCTGCAAATAGGCATTTTATTTATTTCCTTTATTTTTTTTTCTCCATCCTGAATTTTGTTCGGATTATCCGAAATTCCGGATTTGCGGGGTCCGGATTAGAGGGGTTCTACTGCACGAATACAACGCTTGATTAGAGTTGAGGGCACATGGCGCCTCGTTCATTCGTCTCCGGCCGTTAGGATTTCTGGCGGGTGGCTTCGCGGAAGTTGGAGCGTTCACACGGCGTTCGCCGCCGTCGCCGCGCCCCGCGGCGCCGCAGTAAATAAGTGAGGGCGAGTCCATCGATTCGCTCTGGGAGCACGGCGCCCATGGCGATGTGACTCCTCCACCCCCCGGGGGGGGGGGGAGACACACAAAATATCCAGGTGACAGAAATATTACGGTATTAAAGGTAACACTTTCTTTTAATATTTATTTATTTTATATTAAACATATTTATATTATATTAAGTACATCATTAAATTTATATTAAACATTGAACACCTCTCACATGGCCACAGGCTGCATAGTTTCCCCAAGATTAGCTAAAAATCCAAAAACAATGAAAGATGAAAATGTAAATGCGTAAAGATGTGTACAGATAAAAATATGATACGAGTAGATATGTAAAATTAAAAAAGTAAGTGTATTATTCCTCTACTCTCGTACAGAATTCTCAAATTCAGTGCTATATAGTACTGTATGGCTCAGTGCTATTTAAATACTAGGTAAAATTATATCGTAAAAAATTCGTTGCATCAATTTTATTTCTTAACAAATTAAATTTACATTTATTCCCGTCCATAAGTAAATCGGGACAGAATAATGAAATGAATTGCATTGCTTCCCACACGAACACCGCACAAATGCCCCCGCAAAAGTTAATCCGACTCTGGCTATTAGAGTTCTTGATTCTGTTAGACTAAAAGTTCCAAAAACTATTTTTCTCAAGCGGTTTGAAAGTAAATTTAATATTTCAATATATTCATTTATTTTCAGTTTCTTTCATTAAGTTGACATTTTTAAAAGATCAGTATCTTTACTCGAAAAGGCATTATGTTAGCAATTTTATATGGTATTGAATACATCCTTCTTTCGTGAACTTCGTGACAGATTTTTATAAGGACGCACTTACATTACAGTCGTTTCCTTCTTTATTGTGCTTTCTGAATTCTGTTAATATAACTTTGCTACAAAAAGTTAGATCTAAAACAAATTGCTAGTTCGTAGCCCTTCACAGTGTTGGAAAAATTTATTGCATAATAAATGTTTGTAATTAAAACGATCATAAAATAAAAGCGAGCAGCATAGTCTGCACGCAGAATAAAATTTCACTTTTATGTTCCATTTAGCTGTAACCATTATTTATAACTAACTGTATTTTACATCTGCCTCTACAAAATGTTTTGCGGTTGTAACCAGTGTTACAGTCGTCATGGTTATGAAAGTTGTGTAGGTTGAGTTAGTGAATGTTTACACAAAGTTAACGAAATATGTGATTCCAGTACTTTCTCATATATAAAAGAACTGTGAAGAGATGTGCTCTTAAGGATTGCGAAATGAACTTATTAAGTCTTTCAAATTGGCTCTGAATAAGTAGAATTTGTTTTACATAATTGGACTACTTTTAACGCATTTTTTTACGTGAAATTTTTATGTGACATTGTTGATTCTGATGAAACCTGTCAAGTAATACTACTGTTTTCATATGTAATGCTATTAAGCGCACTTTTGACACAAACCACTTGATGCTCAATTCTATTAATCATTTTAAATTAAAGAAAACATAAGCATTTAAGTCAAAAAATTAATTTCAATTTCTTTCCAAAAGGCTTCTATGTGATCCTTGCGACACATCATTCCTTTTTATATATTTGAAGATACTGAAAATTAACAGATGACCATTTAGTGTTTATTTTGAATAAACAGATTTGAAGACACGTTCACACATCGACTTTCCATTTTTCCTCATTAATAGGGCTATGATTTATATGCAATAAGAAAAGCGAAATGCACATATACATGCAAATATATTTGGTAATCTATGTAATTAAAAAAGAAAAATACGCGAAATAGTGTAATGTAATGTGTAAGTGTAAAAGTAAATAAAAAATGTAATGTGGCAAATATGTTTACAGCAAAAAGGATACCAAAGTCATATAAATTGTTACAAGCGACAAACATTACTTCACTTTTGCGCCGTGTGTGGGCATGCATAGGCGCTCGGCGGATGCACATTTCATTTCGACTGATACTGCCGATGCCAGGTCTTAGCATGCTACTCGAGCGACTTCGTACGGTCAGGCTAGCGGCAACGCCGATCCATGGGTATGGCAACGTAAACAAATCCTCCGAAGCCCATTGCTTCAGAGCAGTTCACATGATGTACCATAGCACGTGGCGAGAGAGCTGACAGAGCCGCTTTCACGCGGACGGAACTGTAACTGTTGGGCTTCTTTTCGCGGATGAGGGGTGAATATGCAACAAAAATGTGCAAATATGACCCAAATATGCAAAAATATGCAATTATGGTGATATATATATATATATATATATATATATATATATATGTATATGTGTGTGTGTGTGTGTGTGTGAAATAAAAATTGCTTAAATTGATTCTAAATGCCTCAAAACGTAATTTGTTGAATCAGGCTGCTTTAGTTAAAAGAAAAAAGTAAGCAAATGCATAAAAGTCACAGCCCTACTCATTAAATTTTGCTGATTACGCCTCGAAAAAATCCTTCGTACGCCTTCAGAGGGGAAGTAAAGCCGGCTGTCCCGTGTAGCAGATTTACTGCATGTAAAAGATCCTCAAGCCTAAAAGAAGCCTCTGAGCAAAATTGAGATCCGCCTGTTTCGTCGCCCAAGATAATACCTCCTTTCTCCGCTAGGTGGTGAAAGGAGCGTAGCAAAATTTGCGTGGTTAGAAGGAAGAGCGGGCCTGATGGCCCGAGTCTCGCTATGTAAAATACGGCATTAACTAACTAAATTATGTTGTTCGTGGAACCAACATCGCTTTTTAAAAACTCGTATGTAGTATGGGAAGCGCGAGAGCACTGCTGTTTCCGTGGGGGGGGGTGATCCAGAAGCTGTCATTGAGTAACGGCCATCCCTCCGCGGCGGGCGCCCACGTGGTAGCCGAGCCAACTAATCGCGGGCGGGGGCACCCGCCCATCGCCCACCGCCCACCGCCCGAAGGGTGCGACCCCTCTAGGGATAGGTTCGGGGGCGCTAATCCCATTAGGGATTTCAGGCGACCCGTCTCAGTATCAGCCTCCCGGTTTGGGCTCGCCACATGGCGGTTTCCACACTTGCGGTGCGTGCCGCCGCGGTGGCTGGGATGGATTTCACGACGGCGGGCTTCTGACGTACCTACAACAACGTAGTTCATACACGATGAAACCTTCGCTCTTTCCTTTCATGATATTGCCATGGATTTGTCTTGTTTGACTTTCAATTAGATGTGCTAAAATACTTTCATGTTAGTGTTCAGTTCATGTGCTTAAGGATTGCGAAATAGTCTTTCAAATTGACTCTCGGTAAGTATAATTTTTTTCTACATAATTGGACTATTTTTAACGCGTGGTGACTGAGGTTATCCCATTTAAAATAAAAATGCCTACTTTATGTTTTCTCTCGAATCATTCAAACCACTCCATGTGAACAATTTCATATCGCACACCTACCAACGCCTTCATTTCTAATCATTCAAGGAAAAGTCTGTTAAGCTGCAAAATTATTGGAGAGATTTTTTAATGGACACCACATATAAAAATGGCACTTCATGCTGACGCTCGTGAAGTAATTTTATGGACATGTGTAGAAGCGATCACGTTATGGCAGATTTTGAAGCAATGTGATATGTTTTACACACTGAAAAATCAAGCTCATACCCGTACGGGACCGCCTATTTCACTGTTGCTCGACATGCGCAGTCGATGACCCAAATGTGTGTTTTGCTTTTCCACACTCTAGCGAACGATTCCTTCAACTTTTATCAAGAAATCAAGAGGAAAAGAGTTTGCAGACTTGGCGTCTCCACGAAACTAATTGAGGGTTGACATAACTAATCTTATTGATGGCAGGTTATTAAATGACAAAATCACTCATTTTATCTCAAACGTAGGCAAAATAAAAGAATAGAGAACAAACTTGCTGATTATTTCCTTTTATTATTAAATGATAAACGCATTTTTGCAGAAACAAGAGCTAATCGAGAACGAACATAGTTTTCGTTGCTCTGTTTTCTTTATATAGTGTCTTCCTCTATAAAATTAGTCAAGCTGCACGAAGTACAAGTTATCAATTCAGTTCTTCGACTTCCTTACAGTAACAGGGCCACAGGTCAAGCGCTTCGAACTTTGATTCATAATGTAGTCCTTTGTACAGTTATACTGAAAATAATAAGAAAAGGGCATGATGGGCTAAAATCTCACTGTTACTGTGTTTCATTCCTAAGAATATCCGTTTTCAAATTAATTTTCCACTCTGTAATATAATTTGTGCTCTCGGAGAATTGCCTCCGTAAGGGCGACTAAAACAATGTATACAACTAGCTACGTGTGATGTTTCCGACGCTTTAAACAATTTTAAAACTAGATTTATATGTATTAACGTGTGTGTTTTTCGTCTGCGTGCTGGCTTTCCATGACGCGACCGCGGGTTCGATTCCCGCTCGGGCAAAATTATTGTGCGTTTTCCTTGCAGTGTCCCAGTATATGTTGCTGTGTTACGATGAGAAAACTCACTTCTCAGATTGAGAAGACCAGAATACGGCGTGGGGTTGTCTTCGTGCTAACCACACGTACCCCCTTAATCCATGGCCGCGAGGCCGGGACGTTGCTGGTAGGCCATGGCCCGTACGCGGGCTATCGCTCTAAGTACAGACTGTGTGTGTGTGTGTGTGTTTACAGACAGACACAGTGTGTGTGTACAGACAGAATGTGTGTGTTTTCGATTTGATTACATATTTATTATATTTGATTATATATTTATATCATATGATAAAATATAGTCAATTTCCCACCAGCAGACCATAACGCATCGAATATCTCAAATAGTGGACTGGAAAGAGTCTTATGTAATTTTTCCCATACTTCACCTTCCCCTCGATTCCATGTGCCCCTACGTGCAATCCATTTTTTAATATAAACATTGCCGAAAGATACGAAAGAAATGACACGTTCCCCACCAGAGAGCCAGATGCTTTGAATGACAACTTCCTTGCCCTAAACGATGGAAGGTAAAGAAGTACTCTACAAGCAGGTTACTCGATTACTGTAACTAGAATGTAAAAGAAGGATTTCTGCACATACGTGTATGAGAACTACATCCTATCATTAATATTTCTGCACAAAGATATTATTTTTTGAATGCTCTTTGCCGCAAGTCTTCTAAATGTCAGTAGAGAACTTCGCCTTTGGTGACATTTTTGTGACACCACTCTCCACCGCGTGCTCGCACATCGACCCCCGCAAACCACGTGGCTTGCGGTTCATCTCTCTCGCCGCGTTTTCCTTTAATCTCCAGAAGGGCTCTCCTATTAAAAGGGCCGCTTTGAAAGGCGTCGCGGAGGCCTTTGCCGTCCCTCGCCCTTGTTCTGGAAACGCCTCCGCCGCAGCCCCCGCCGCCGCCCCCCAACCCCGCCCCCGCCGCCGCCCCCGCCGCCGCCTCCACCCCGCCCCCGCCGCAGACCACCCCTCCGCCGCCGCCCCCGCCGCCGCCACCCCCGTCGCCGCCGCCCCCGTCGCCGCCACCCCCGTCGCCGCCGCCCCCGTCGCCGCCGCCCCGTCGCCGCCGCCCCGTCGCCGCGCCCCCCGTCGCCGCCGCCCCGTCGCGCCGCCCCGTCGCCGCCGCCCCCGTCGCCGCCGCCCCGTCATACCGCGCCCCGTCGCCGCCGCCCCGTCGCCGCCGCCCCGTCGCCGCCGCCCCCATCGCCGCCGCCCCGTCGCCGCCGCCCCCCCGTCGCCGCCGCCCCGTCGCCGCCGCCCCGTCGCCGCCGCCCCGTCGCCGCCACGCCCGTCGCCGCCGCCGTCGCCGCCGCCCCTGTCGCGCCGCCCCGTCGCCGCGCTTCCGTCGCCGCCGCCCCGCGTCGCCGCCGCCCCGTCGCCGCCGCCCCCCGTCGCCGCCGCCCCGTCGCGCGCCGTCGCCGCCGCCCCCCGTCGCCGCCGCCCCGTCGCCACCGCCCCGTGCTTGCGCCGCCCTGAGCCGCGCCGTCGCCGCCGCCCCCGTCGCCGCCGCCCCGTCGCCGCCGCCCCGTCGCCGCGCCCCGTCGCCGCCCGCCGTCGCCGCCGCCCCCCTTCGCCGCCGCCCCGTCGCCGCCGCCCCGTCGCCGCCGCCGCCTCCAGCCGCCCCTGCACCGCCGCCGCCTCCACCGCCCCCGCCGCCGATCACCCCGCCGCCGCCGCCCCCGTCGCCGCCCCCGTCGCCGCCCCCGTCGCCGCCTCCGCCGCTCCCCCGCCGCCACCGCGAGGGATGTCGATTCGGCGAAGGGATGTCAATGGCCTGCTGGCTGCTGGAGACGCTCATCTCGCTCGAAATTCAAGGGCCGCGTTCAGTTAATTTCTCTGCCAGCATCCAATGACTGCGCTTGAAGGCTCGCCAGAATAGTTGGACCGTCCTTGCAGATTCGAGCGTCTGAATCTAGTGACACTTTTTTTTTCTTCGTTAGCTCGGATTCCTGATTTACATTTAGGACCGTAGCCAAGACTCCGCCATTACCTTGTTGCAAATGTCGGGCTCGGCTGATCGTGGAAATGAAATAGTTTTCTGTTGGCTGAGGCCGACGCATAAGGTTTTGCGAACATTGGATGGAGGACATTTTTCTAAGTAATGGATGGAGGAAGTAAAACTACATGTCTTTGGTCAGATTTAGGTTGTAGAATACGTAGCTCGTGTTGTGAATATTACTTCTTGTGCGATGACTGAGATATTAAAGTATTATATTTTTGAGTATCTGCAGTTCTTGCGTTGTCCGGATATCCACAATCATGTATCAGGAAAAATAATGAATTCTCCATATTTACGTCCTATTGTGCCATCATCCACTGTGATCAGTCCTGCCCCTCCCTTTCAACGTCCGTCCTTCTCTCGCCCCGCCCCACCCCGCCCCCCATTTCTGTGTTTGTTGCCATCGTCGTTGCTTTCATCATTGCTGCCATGGGCAGCTATAAAACAGATGCATTGGTGCGTATTACATGCATTCTGCCAGTGACAATTTTATTCTTTCATTGCTCAAAACCTAATTGCGTTATTTGAATGGATAAAAATGCTTTTTGTAGTGCATTTTATGGGTTTTCAGAAACTTTTAATAGTATTTTGTAGATTTACTCATTGTTTTTTTGGCCATTTGCAAAAAAAATGAAGTGGTGCAAACTTAAATTTTGCTCTAAGGAGTAGGAGAGGAGGGGGGTGATTTTACGATACGTTACGTAAATAGTAGCTTTTCTATTTTTTTTGTCATGTGCAGAAAATTTCATTAAGAACGAAACGAAACTTTGAATTTGCATTCAAAACAGAACAAATAAACATTTTTCTTTGCATTACAGAAAATAATAAGTTGAGGAAATGCTGCCTACGCTGTGCCTACCAAAATACTCAACGTTTCAGTGAAAACTCAGAATCAGAATCAGAATTGGTTTATTCGATCTCGAGATTATTCCGGGCAGGCAGAGGATAAACATCATAAAAACAAATGAATTGGTTTTTATATCATGGAAGTAAGTACACAATGTGTGTGCCTACAATTTTATGTGACAATAAATAGGGAATTATGGTCCTCGCCTCCTCCCCATAATGCGGGTACCTTTTATATCTTAGTATTGCTAGGGTTAACTACCATGGTAATTTTCATTTTAGAAAAATTCAAAATAACTGTTATTGGGGTAAATCAGACGAATTGCATTTTAAATAGTATATTTGCTGCTTTACATTCTATTAAGTAAAAGGCTTTTAAAAATATTTTTAGTTCATTAATATCGTGAGGTCTTCTTGAGTTTCATGTCAAGGTTTTAATAATTCCTTTTCCGTGCTTCCGTATTGAAATTGCTTTCACCCGGCGAATTCAACGCCTTCCTCTTGTACGCGTCAACTTTATTAATCGTCTCTTCCGAACGCTGCATTATTTTTAATGATTCGATAAAAATGTGTCACGTTTCTAGACATTTACCCTTCTGGAACTTCATGAATTTCAATTCCATGAAACATTAATTTCCTAACGCATCTTTTAGGCCCAGCCTTTGGGAAAACACGTTCTTGGAACCACACTCCTTCCCTCGCCTCACTATTATTTTAATAGTAATACAAGTACATTTCTCACGACCAGAGGAATAAAATTCTTAAATGTCGAGCAAAAGAGAAAAAAGAGTTAATGGCTTGATTCCAGGCGTATAAATGTTTTGAAAAGCAGGCGCCATGCGAGCTCAATGGCTTCAGACCTTTCGCCTGCCCCTCGGCTAAATCTGTGCCCCGCCACGCGCGTGGGAAGGAGTGGCGGAGCGAACGTGAGACAAGGCGAGGCGGCCGCGCGAAAAGTGACCGGCGCGCGCCCTGGCGACGCAGATAAGCGACGGCGGAGACGCCGCGCCCGGCGAGCGGGCGGCGCGGGCGGTCGCTTCACGGTCCGCTGGCGATTGATTAGAGGCGACGCCGCGCGACGGCCGGGAATCCCCGGGCGCCGCCGCTTGGCCGCCTCCGCGCCGGCCCCGCCCCTACCCCGCCCCTCCCTCGCTCGTCCCTCGCCCCTCCCTCGCCCCTCCCTCGCCCCTCCCTCGCTCCACCCTCGCCCCTACCCCGCCCTTCCCTCGCCCCTGCCCCGCCCCTCCCCCGCTCCTACCCCGTCCCTCCTCCCTCGACCCACCTCGCCCTTCACCACCTCCGACACCGCGGGACGCCACGCCTTTCCATTGCCCCTCTTCATCCTTCGCAGCGTCCCATTCTCCCTCTCCGTCACTCCTCTTCCTCTGCCTCTCGTTGTCCTTTTCCACCATCTCCTCCTCTTCCCCTACCTCTTCCTTCCTTTTCACTAACGGCAGCTAGGACGAATTCAGTCGCTGTCTGGAGAAGAATCCTAGAGACCGGCTGCTCTGATCGGTAGTTTTACGTGGTTTCTCCCGTCAACACCAGGCAAATGACGGAGCAGTACCCTAACGAACGAACCACGGACCGCGCGCGTTCTTTCCTTCCTCTTCCTTGTCCTATCCTCTCCCCTTACACTAACGAGCAATACACTACCACACATACCGAGAAGACCGGTCGTGAGCTTAGAGCTTGTCCCGGCTAAGGTGGTGCCCTGCTGGTTGGAGATTCGTGGTTGGGGAAAACACGCTAGTCGATGGTAGGTCGGCGCCGGATCTCGCCATCCATCGGGGGAAGATCACTGCCACCTCCCGTTGAAAAAACGTGCACTACATTTACATGACTTATGACCTCAGTAGTTGACGTGCTCGGAATCACTAACAACTAACCAACCATCGTCACATCCTTCTCTGCTGCCTCCTCAACGCTTCCTTCTCCACGTCCACACTCTCTTCCTCATTATCCTCTACCTCCTCCTACTACTTCTCACCCGTTCTCGCTGCCTCCGCCGCAGTATCCTTTTGTACGCCTTTTTTCTTTCTCCTCTTCCTCTGCCGGCTCTTCCTCCGCCGCCAATCCCGCGTTCTCCTGCGCTTTAGTCCCCACCGTCGCCTCCTGCTCTTCCTTTTCCACGGCCCCCGGCTCTTTCGTCGTCGCTTTCATCTCGTCCTTCGGCGCCCCCCCCCCCAACTACGCTTTCTTCAACACCGGTTCCTGCGTCTTCCCTGCTCCTTCCCACTTCCATCCTGTCTTCTGCTCTCTTCCTCCCATTCTCAGCCGTAGAACACCCATCGCTTTTCTACAACCCCGCCTACTTTTTCGGTACTTTCCACTTTATGTGTCACATCAGCCGTACCTCTTTCATTTCAGCACTCCTTCGATGTCACTTCATCTTTCTGATACATTTCCACCCAATGGCCTCTACGATTTCCAGCTCCGTCGTCTTCACAATCTCTCTGTTCAATGTGCTGTGTCGCTTCCGACTGAAGCCATTCGTATCCTGCCCTGTGTTCCACCTTCCAGACACCATGGAAATCGCTCTTCATCTCCAAGCAGAGCCCCGCAATCCTACAATTCATTCCTTTTCTAAATTTGTTATGCTCCCATACTGACCCAAAGCGTAGAACATCTCCCTTTTCGCTCTTCACGCTGTTTCCAACACTCTTTGCATGGCATCTTTTCCTCTACGACTCGTCAGTAGTTTCTTCGGTATCCGCCTCATTATTTCAGACTTCCCTGTTTGTGTAGTTAACCACTCCTTCTCACTGTTGCCGTGTTCATGTGCTTGATCTTACTGTCGGCTAGTTAGAATTTCACGTCTACAAAATACTTGTGTTGAAAGGTTGCATATTAATTCAGCTACTTGTGTGCGTTGATAGTGTGGCATTAAATGTCGCTGAGCATTTCCGCGTTCATCATATTTTGTTTTCGTAAAAACGAGCGACTTATGTATAAAGAATAGTCAACTGAGTAACATTTGTAAGAAAAATGTAGTTATACAAAATACATTGCATAAAATTCCTTTCATATCTAATTTTAATTTTTTGCGTTGGTAAAATACTTATCTTGAATGAATTGTGCATTAACGGCCAATTACAAGAAACGTAAATAATGTACTGCAACCTGGACTACTCGAATCCCTCAAGATCTCAATTTTGGTATTTACTTTCTCCTTCACTCTTCTGACATCCAGCGACCTGGAAGTTTCTTTGATTTGAAGACTGAGCCAACAGGACAAAAACCACTTTGTCCATAGTAACCAGCACAAAATATCATAACAATATAGAGTCGTATTATTGCTGAAATTCGGGACGTTTAATAAACAAATTAAAATCTGGCGAGGCTTGTCTTGAAATTTAAGATAATCAATGGCAACTCTAGATTCTAATTACATTGAATTAATTCAAAATATTACCGCATATTTATTGCTTTACATTCCAAAAGAGTAAACTCATTGAGCCTGAGCGGGCGGCATTTCAAGAAAAAATTTACATTTGAAGAACGTTATTTATCTTTAATAAATCCATGAGATGGGGGTCTGGATTGGAATTGGCACCATTCGCCGTTTCTTCTGCCTCTGCAATAACTTTGACTGGGAATCCCGGTGGAGGCCGATTTTCGACACTAGCTGAACAGCTAGGTCGAATTCAACCGCTCTCTGGAGGAGAATTCTAACAGTAGGCTGCTCTGGTCGAGTTTTCTGCGCTGTCTTTCCTATCTCTTCCCACTCGTATCCTCTTCCCTTTCTTACATACGCTTATACTTACATGTTCTACACTACCACACATGTTGGGAGACCAGTTATAGCTTGACCCGGCTGGGGCAGTGCCTCGCTGGGAGAGATACCTGGAGTAGACCCCCATACATATCTGTAGGTCGGCGTCGAATCTCACCAACCAGCGGGAGAAGAATCCCGCAATCTCCAGGCACAAAAATATTCACTATACTAATGGGACTAAAGACTATAGCAGTTGACGTGCTGGGAAACAATCAATGAAATTACCGCCGTGCGCCGGGGCCGTCCCTGCGATTGTCCCGCTCACCGCCAACTGCTGCCGCCGCCGCCGCCGCCCCCGCCACCCGCGCCGCCACCACCGCAGCCGCCGCTGTCACCACCGCCGCCGTCAGCGCCGCCACCGACACGGCCGCCGCTGCCATCCCCGCCGCCGCCGCCGCCGCCACCACCACCACCACCATCACCACCTTCACCGCCGCCACCGACAGGCGCCGCCGCCGCCACCGCCGCAGCCGCCGCTGTCACCACCGCCACCGTCAGTGCCGCCACCGACACGCCGCCGCCGCCGCCATCCCCACCGCCGCCGCCGTCACCACCGCCACCCAACCGCCGCCGCCGCCACCTTCACCACCACCACCTTCACCACCACCACCTTTACTGCTGCCACCGCCACGGCCACCACCGCCATCGCCGCACTCGCCTATGACACCACCGCCACCGCCACCGCCGCCGCCACCGCCGCCGCCATCGTTCCACCGCCATCCCCACCACCCCCGCCGCCGCTGCCGCCGCCGCCTGCTTCCCGCTGCCTTTTTCAATTCGCCTCGCCCGCCGCCTCCGCGCATGCGACCAGCTGCGCCGCCCGGTGGCTGCCCGGGACAGCCCAACCGCCCAGCGCAGCTCAGCGCAGCGCAGCGGGCCCCCGCCCCCGCCCCCGCCCCCGCTGCCACGGCAGTTTGCTCCGCTCGCACCACCTGGCCACCAACAGGCCCCGCCCCACCCCGCCCCGCCCACCCGCGAGGGCTGTTGTTCGCCCGGCCACGGACCCTATTGCAACTGCCACGGAATATTATCTTCGGAGGATCGGGAAAAGGGAATTGTACGGAGGAAAAAAGTACGATGTGGCTTTTAAATTCTACGCCCGTGGCCATTCTTATTGCTGTAGTTTTCGCTTTGGGGTTAAAAAGAACACTACTACTGAATTTAAAATATGTCGAAATGAACACGTGTGTTACGTTATTTACCTTACGACTACTTGTTCGGTTTATTTCGAAGAAGTGCGCGAAAACGAGTTAAGAAGACTTTGTCTTAAAACATCCTAATGCAGTAATTATTTTAGTGATTCAATGAGTCGGTGTAGAAGTATTTACAGTAATTAGTCTGATTGGATGGCAATAAAACGTATTTTTGATTTGACTATTTATCATTTCACATTTTTTTGGTCTCAGTATTATCAACTTACGGTTTTTTTGACTCACATTCTACCTCAATTAATCATTAACTATTGATACACTCGCCATTGATAACAACGCCAAACTATGAAAATATACATAAAAACTTATGTTAACGTACCTTATTAGTCAGTGCACATTTTTCCAGATATATTCCCCAAAGATTATTTTAAATAGAAAAAGTTTCGTAAAATGAAAACGCATACTACGGGAAAGAAAACAACATATTTCATTTTTCTATCACATAACTCTCATTATGGAATTTCTTTTATTTTTGAGAGCCTTTCTGAAGTTCCACATCTGAATTTAATTAAATTTCATTAACATGATTCCAAGCCCCAGAAATTATTAATTCTTGTGAATACCTTTTGGCTTTCTTGGTAAAAGTCTCAAAATATTGTATTTGATGCAAAATAAACCTTTGGATACATGTTACGCGAAGAACTGTCGAAGTCTTGACCGCGAAACCCGACTCCCACCATCAAATGTCTCTCTCTCGCGCGCGCCAAGTAAAGTAGTTTAGTAGCCGCCGCTTCCTCGCCCTCGTGCCCCCTCCCCCCTCCCACGCCCCTTCGACCGCACTTTCAGCG
The DNA here is from genome assembly GCA_011170035.1 of Teleogryllus occipitalis. Taxonomy (NCBI): domain Eukaryota; kingdom Metazoa; phylum Arthropoda; class Insecta; order Orthoptera; family Gryllidae; genus Teleogryllus; species Teleogryllus occipitalis. The sequence continues at coordinate 110,665 of BLKR01003095.1, read as the reverse complement.
CTGTCATTTCGCGCTGCCCGCTGCGCCCCTGCGGATGTCCACCTCTTTCCGCTGCCCCCTGCAATACGGTGGTCGTAATGGCCTACTCTGCCGAGATGCCTTCACCATCGATCTCACCTTTCCCCCTTACCTCCACCACCCGGGCTTCTTATATGTGCACTTCTTAAATAAAGTGTAAATCTCGCTAAATTCTGAATTATCCGGATAATGTTCACGTTATCCAAAATGAGGTAGATGAAGTCCTAACTAGAAACAACTTTGAAGCAATCTTTGGACTTAAGTTGAAAGTTCATTTGGTCCACTTGAGGTTAGTGTAGATGAAGAACGCTAGGGTGGGGTTAAACAAGAACCAGACTAGTGGAGAGTCTCTCTATGGCTAGTGAGAGAAAAGATGTGTAGTTTCAAGTTTCACTGTATCAGTCGCACATTTCCATTTATCGTCAAACCTAACCTCATTACACCTCAGTGGGAGGTTCACTACGTATTTTCGAGTTTTCAACATATTTTCTGGTCTTCGATTTTCTCCATTCACTTCAAACAATCTTGAGACTGTGCAACAGAATTTCCAACGCATTTGGTGTCAAATACTTCTTGCGAACATGAAGAAGCTCCACGTTTAAATAAACACCTTAGTTTAGCCAGCGTCTTATGGCTAATTGCAACATTTGCGGAATTAAGCCCTAAATGATTCGTTTATGGTCATTAATTCAGTTTTATCCACATCGTGTGGATAATACGCGATTTATTTGGGCACTCCTAACATTAGCCATATTTCGATCTTTATTCTTAACATGTTCACTACCGTAATTGTTAAATTTCTCGATATTTCACGTTAACTAGGACAGTCTATCCCCGTTTCAGCTAGCTTATTTTCTCATATTGCTATGATTATTATTCTAATCACTTCTACTCATTCGTCATTTTTAATGCTGTTGCGTCTGTTTATCTTGCCCCATCGCATCGAATTTCATGTACAAATTTCAGTTATCTTTGTGGCTACATATCCCATCAGGATCTTCCTCACCATGTAGCAATATTATTCTTCGCATGAATCTCCGGTAAGAGAGAAGGAATTACCTGGTCACTATCATTCGTTTTGGATGGTTAGTGATTCCGGGCGCGTCAACAGCTTAGGTCATTAGTCACGTAAGTGCATGTTTTTCCCTCGGGAGATGGCGGTGACCTTACCCCGCTAGATGGCGAGATCCGGCGCCGACCTACTGTCGGCTAGCGAGGGTTTCCCCCTGACCAGGACTCTCCTACCAGCGGGGCACCGCCCCAACCCGGACAAGCTCTAAGCTACCGACCGGTCTTCCGGAATGTGTGGTAGTGTAGTGCATTTTGTGTGTGTGTGTGTGTGTGTAAGGGATGAGGACAGGACAAGGAAGAGGAAGGAAAGATCGCGCGCGGTCCCTTTGTTGGGGTACTGCTCCGGCATTCGCCTGGTGTTGATCGGAGAAACCAGGGAAAATTACCGATCAGAGCAGCCGACCGCTTGAATTCTTCTCCACACAGCGGCTGAATTCGACCTAGCTGAAAAGCTAGTGTCGAAACTCCTGCCGCCGTGGGGAGTGTAACCTAGGACCTCCCGGTCAGAGGCGCTGCAGTGACATCTGTTGATGCACTGAGCTACTGCTCCCGGTACCATCATTCGTCTAAGTCGCTATCATTCATATGGGTCCCAGACCTCATCGCTGGCTCCATTACATCAGTCTCCATCTCTGCCAACCGGCGGCGTAGCAGCTCAGAGACGGGGATGAGGGGGGAAGGGCTATCAAAGACACCGTGTTTCAAGGGTCAGCATCGCAAAATAAAACTTAAAAAACGTGTTACATGAACGTAGAAAAAACATCCCCCTCTCCGTGATAATTAATTAACTAACCATTCCTGAACCTTTAAGTTACATAAAGATCTCGGGCCGTGGTACCGTTCATCAATAAAGACCTTGACCCACATGTCCGCCACCACTTCTCCTATCTTCTTCGCCCAAGTTCTTCCCTGGCGACCTAAACTGCTTACAACTGAGCAACACAACTGAATGCTGTTTCACACAAACTATTTCCTTCTTCCCTTCTTTCTCTCCCGAGACTTCAAGAGCGAGGCGTGAGCTCTGGAGGCCTTTCTTATTAATTTATTTATTTAACGTCAAAAACAGTAATAACTGTTTGTGGCTCTAGGGAGGAGCAAGAGCGCATGTATCCAAATGTAAAGGAAGGGTTCATCTCAACATCTACTTAATAGAGCAAGAAAAACTTGATCGAAATTGGAGTCATTAACTAAGAAGCTGATAAATATACTTGTTACAGGCTTATTTAGTTGTATGAAAATTAATATTATTAGTTTTAATAATTGTCTATACTTACACTACACTGACAGAAATTATATTAAATTTAATATGCCAATGTACATGAATTTTAATGTACCTTACACATTAAAGGGAGATTAATGCATCTGTACATTAAATTCAATGCTTAAATTAAAATCAATGTAGATTTAATGTTTGACTGATAACTTAACTTACTTAGGTACATTAAATTTAATTGTACACTTCATTAAATTTAATGTCCACGTATATTAAAGTTACTGTTCGTGTACATTCAATTAATTTACGTACTTGAAAATTACTTTCACGTACTTTTACATAAAAAGTAATGCAGAAATTTCTGACAGTGTACATGAACTGTTATACTGGGGAAAGTACGTTGTTTTTTCTAACGCTTCCTCCACTGCCCGCCGTCTCCTCCAGCCACTGGGGAGGGAGTGGTCGATGCATTGCCGTCCGTCGCCGTCGCTTGCGGCCTTATTAACCCCGCCCGGTATTAACAGTGCGGACCCATCATATTTCTCGACTCGTTCGCTTGCGGGGCTTCTAATGAAAATCTGAAACCGCCTGAACCAGACGTGACAGGGGTCGCAACGGTGGTAGTGAAGCTGACGGTTCGGTGGCAAGGAATTACCGAAAATTTGCGAGCGTGTGATCGCGGTTAGTGGGAGTTGAGTCTCCAGCACGATGATTGCTGAGAGAAAAGATGTATGAAAAGACTTCATGATTTCAGTTGCACTTCTCTAATTCAATCACACTCAATAGTTCATATATACCGGGTTAACCCGCATATAAGACGACTATGAATATAAGGCAACCCTCTACTTTTTGAAGAGTCCTCCTGAGAATTTGAACGAATTCTTACTACTTAGAAAAAATAAAATGGAAAATTGTCTAATTGGCTAGAAACTTGTTTTGTTGAGAATGTGAAAACAGTTTGCCTGGGCTGTCAATATTTTCTCGTTACTTAATATAATTATCATCATAGCTTTGATCTTACCAATCTTTTCGCGTGAATCATTGCTTCATCCTTTGTGATCCTCCTTCCATACTAGGTCGTCCAATGTTTTTTATACCCCTCCCCCTATCATCCTATGCATGCATCCTATACCTGCCTTCTTTCCGCGGTTGTCACGGGAGAGATGTAAGTTACCAATGTTTGGAAACTTTTGGCCAAGAAAATAATTTTTTATTATTCCATCTCTGTGGTTGGATGTAGAATTTATACGTTTATCAATGTGATTTTTTTCATTTCCGTCTCTTACAAAAAGGAAAATTCGCACTCTCTGGGTGTCAAACTGAGAGTCCACACGGCCTCGTCGATTAGCGCTTCGTGTAAGAAAATCTCGACAACGATTTGTATTCATTTTCACTTTATTTTATTTACTTATTGTTGGAGATTGCCATTCGTTTGAGATTGTCTCTTTACAACACGTTGAGACATGTATAAAAACCTCGCAAGCCGACGTCAAGAATTCGCATTATAACTGAGAAGTTACCAGAAGATTCACATTCCAACTGACACGTTATCAAATTCCAACTGAAAAGGAACAACGCCACCACTACACTTATGCGACTTAATTAGTTGACGCGCACGGAATCAATCTCGTATTCACTTCTTCACTCCCTGCGAGTTATTGTGGCTCGTGGTTGATTGAGGGGATTTTAGAGGTAATAAAACCAAACTTTTTCGCTGCGTCCCGCTTCTTTTCTTGTCGACTCGCTTTTGAACCGTGTGCTTTGGAATTTGAAAATGAGTGATTTCCGGCGATCCTGATCAAGTGCGGATGTCGGAGAGGGCTTCGGGCGGGGGCGAGAGGCGGCGGGCAGGAACCGGCGCGGTAATTAACGCCCCGTGACGTGATTCGCGGCGGGGCGCGGCGCCGGCTGAGCGCGGGGCGAGTCGAGTCGATAGGCGGCCTCGCGCTGGCGGCTTCGGCCCGGCCCTGCCCTGCCCTGCCAGGTCCGGAAGGCAACGCGCGCCGCGGTTAGCGCCCGCTCCGACGGACGGCGACGCGCGGACTGCGGTGGCGGAGCGGCGTGCGCCTTTCCTTCTTCGGGCCTTGCGTTCTCACTTCCTTCTTTCCACCTTCCTTTTTGGCGTGTTCTCTCCCTCTCTTTCTTCTCCTCTCTCTCTCTCACTCTCTATCTATCTCTTCCTCTCTCTCTTCTCCTTTCTCTCTCTCTCTCTATCTCTTCCTCTCTCTATCTCTTTCTCTCTCGCTTTCTCTCTATCTCTTCCTCTCTCTCTATCTCTTCCTCTCTCTCTCTATCTCTTCCTCTTTCTCTTTTTCTCTCTATCTCTTCCTCTCTATCTCTTCCTCTCTCTCTTTTTCTCTCAATCTCTTCCTCTCTCTCTTTCTCTCTCTCTCTTCCTCTCTCTCTTTCTCTCTCTCTTCCTCTCTCTCTATCTCTTCCTCTCTCTTTCTCTCTCTGTCTCTTCCTCTCTCTCATTTCTCTCTAACTCTTCCTCTATCTCTTTCTCTCTCTATCTCTTCCTCTCTCTTTCTCTATCTTTTTCTCTATCTTTTCCTCTCTCCTTCTCTCCCTCTTCCTTCCTTTCTCTCCCTTCTTTTCCCTCTCTTCCTCTCCCTATCTCTCCCTTCCTCTTTCCCTCTCTTTCTCTCCCTTTATCTTCCTATCTCTCTCTCCCACCCTTTCCTTCCCACCTTCTCTCCCTTTCTCTTCCTATCTCTCTTTCCCACTCTTTCTCTCCCACCTTCTCTTCCTTTACCTTCCTATCTCTCTTTCCCTCTCTTTCTCTTCCTTTCTCTCTTTTCCTCTCTTTTTCTTCCTATCTCTTTGACTCATTCTCTCTCACACTCACAAACACACACACATACACATTCATTCGTCTTCTCTTGTTTCCATCTTTATCTATCCTTCCTATTTTGTAACTTTTTTATTTTTCTTCTTTATTTCCTTCCTTCTTCACTTCCTTTCTATTTCCCTCATTTTTTCCTGCATTCCCCTGCTTTCCATTCTTCGCGTTCCACATCTGTTTCTACCGTTCCATCCTCTTCTTTTCTTCCTTTTTCAATTACGCCTTTCTTTCCATTACATATTTTCTATCGAGTTCTTCTTTCCTTCATTTCGATTCTCCTTTTATTTGTATTCATTTTCTCTTCTTGTCGTTTTCTTCTTTTCTTTCTATATTGAACTTTTACCGTTTTCTTAAGAAACAGTCCCCTTGTAATCTTTCATAAGGACTAATTTCTAATATTACTTGTAATTCTTTGAATATTTTTTGTTAATCTTCATTGTGACGCTTGTTAATATACCCCTCATTGTAATGGGGCAACATAAGACAAGATGTCAATAATTAGTCTGTACGTTTCTCTCCACATCTTAGTTTTCTTGGCAATAACGAAATTGTAATAACTTAGTGAAATTGAATGCTAAGAATACACAGTTCTACTACATTCACTTGAATCCGCAATAATGTTAAACTATGTAACTCCATGATAACCTATTAAAATGTAATAAATATCGGCATGTGGATTCGTAATTACAAAATAATGCTCGATTTATATTCATGAAGGGTACCATGTTTTAAAAACGTAAATTATTGTGTGTAATATGAACAACTTTTAATCTGAAGCGATTTCTGCAGGATGTAATCGTGTTACTGAGTGATAATCTCATAAGACCAAGTGAATATCATAACTTCATCCTAAGTTTACGCTTCGCCTTGTTTAATTAACTCTCATCTACACAAGCGCTTCGTTAATTCTCATATTTCAATTACAACTATAATGTGAGCTGAACAGAGAACATTGAAAGTCATGGTTTTGCATGTTTTATAACACTACAAACATATGTTTTTTTCGTCTAGTCAGAGTTAAAGTTGCAGCAGTTACACGAAATATTTTTACATTCGAAATGTTCATCTTTGTGCTTTTATAACAGAACGTGTCACATAAAGATTATTTTCAATCATAAGTTTTCAACATAAAAATGCAAAACGCAAATATATGCGTCATTCATAAGTCCAGCAACATTTGATTTTTTTTTTTCCCCGTTCAGAACACCGGAAATCACAAAGCATAAAAATTTAAACATGCAAATACACCAAACGGCTTTCAATTGAATGTTCATATCTTCACGACCTTCGCCGTTAATGGTGTTGAAAAAGAGTTGAAAACTTGCGATATTTCGCTGCTCGACCGAACCAACGCCTTCCGTGCTCACTTCTACGTACCGTAGAACACGTATGTACCGCACATTGCCTACCCATGCAGGCGTCCACGTTCTGTAACAGCCCAGTTCTAGAAGGCATTCCGCATAACATGTCTTGAAGATTTGTTTCCCGAATTGCTCTTTTTATACAGTAATTGTTCATGTGTATGTATTGGTAAGTCTCGTTATAGTTATTGTTTATCTAATGAAGAAATTATTATTATGTAGCTAATTATGAATGTCAATATTTTCCACTTGAATAAGTTCCAGAAAGAAAGGTGGACTGCTTATACACGAATTTTAAACAACTCATTTCACAAATTACTCCGGACTTACGTTCGGAGCGCCTAACGTATTTATCATTGTTGTTTTCCTTGCTTACATTAAGAGAGATATTTGGCAACCATTCTGTGAAAACCTTGAGATGCAAGACAATTGGAACTGTTTGTTTGTTTGTTTTCTTTTTCTTTTTTTTCTCGCAATCTTCGACAGGAAAGAAATAATCTTACAAAGGTTTCAATGAAATGAATTATTAGTTTATAAGTCACGTCTCAAACTTAAATTCTTTATCAAAAATGAACAATTTGAACATTTTTTTCTCTTCATTACAATATATTATTACTTACATTTCAAGCCAAAAGTTTTGTGTGTATTTCCTTTCTCTGGTTAGAAGTGCAGTATTCAATATGAAATGATAAATCACACTTGGGTAACTTTCTAACTTCCGTTCTCGAATCATTTTTTCATGTAATATACATAAAAAATCATTTTAAGAAGTTATTAATTCCTCATTTATTTCCAAATTTTAGTTTCTAACTTCGATCATAAGTTCTTTTATCGTATGAAAAAAATACAATAATAGCTGTTATAAGGAATAATGTTTTTCGTATTCAAAATGGTTCAACTAATTACTTTTTCTCGGTCAGCGCTCCTGGATCCACAATGATTATAGTTGCATTAACCCGTTGATAAGCAGCTGAGCGTGTGTGCGTTTGCCGCAGTCTCCGCCGACCGCTGCGGCGCGGCCGGCGCTGACCACGTCGGCCAGCTTATGCCTCACGGCGCTCGGAGCGGTAAATATTAAACACCCCGCGGAAATTGGCACCATCCATATCCATTTCGCAGCCGACGCAGCTGCAACCACTCGCTGTCGCCCCCTCCCGCCGCCGCGCGCGCAGCCCCCGCAGTCGCCGCTCTTCTGTCATCTGTTCCGCTCGTGAGGAAAGCATCACTCTCGCCCCGGTTGTGTCATCGCTTTGCTATTACTCTGAATTATCACCACACACAGCATTCATTGGTCTTCCTTCCTTTTGCTGCTTTTCGACATTACCAGGGGGTTTCCATTACTTCCATCTCATTTGACCTCATTGCTTCCCTTATTCCTCATAGATGTCCCCTCTGTTCCTCATCAATGACATCAATCTGTTTTACTGCGTGTGTTGCTATCAGTGCTGCAGCAGCCGCTGCCAACGTGTCTACCACAGGCTCGTCGCTGCCCACGGCCCTTCCCCACCTGCCGCGTGTCAGCTATTCGTGTCCCCTCCGTTCCCTGCCCTTCGCTACGTGCCGTTTCCGCCCCGTCTACGCCCCCTCGGCTGCCGAGCTGCTGCGTTCTGTTATTGAATTATGGAGGATCCCTCGCAATCGATGTTGCATTCCCGTCGCGTGACCACGGGCTTTTCTAGGAGGATGCACGTCCACGGCTACAGTAATGTCGCATTTCCATACTTTCCTTATGTCCCTGAAACTTAATTCGTATTATTGAAGAGAATTATGTAGGATGGGCGTACATTTACGATGCATTTTCTTTGGAATCAGAATAACGGTGACGGTTGCCTTTGCAGAAACATCGCGTGCACAGAGGCCTATCTACTATTTTCAAAGTCTATAAAATCTTCCCCTAGCAGAACTTTGTTGAATATGTAAATGCAATACACATAAAATTCGGTGTAAAGCTTAAAGCTAATTATTGGCGAAGATGTTGAAGTTTAACAATTGAGGATCTAATTCGGAATGAAATAATTGAAGTAAAATATGGGCATCGACTCTGAAGTAATTAACACAATAGAGTGGAAAGAAAGATAGAAGTGTGCATACTGGACATAAAATAATAAACAAACATTATCTCACAAAAGACCGGACCATAAATTACCAAAAAGATAGGAAACTCAGGTGGGGAAGAATGAACCAGATTAACAAAACGGTTGTTTGTACTTGGAGGCCATGTTGATATATATTTGTTTACAGTATTAATCATATTTCATCCTTAAATTCACTTCTGTCGCTTTCTACAGTCCGACTAAAAGAAGTTGGTGATTGACAGTTGCGAGTGGAAAGGAGCGACGTTGACAGGTTGCGTACCACTGAGCACGTGTTCCCGGGATACGAAAATAAACACGTGAAATAAATACATACAAAAGTAACCAAATCAAAATATACTCACATTGTATGAACCGACAGTTTCAGAAGCACAACTGTCATTTTTTTCCTAGGGCTTTTATCCAGCCGACAGCCGGTTGCCCTTTACGTCCCGAAGGGACGCATATTCGACCATACACTAGACAAACACTTGCGGGCTCCTCTGATCTGGGGTCAGCAGAACGCGAGGCCCTCCACGACAACACACACACAAAGTCAAGGGACAAACAGCCATGCCCAAGGCGGGACTCGAACCCGCGACCCTTCGGACCGAAGCGCTGAGTCGGTACTCACTCTTAGCCACCTCGGCCATCCAGGTCGGCACAACTGTCATTTACCAAGTTATTTCAACCGGACCATAACTCCGTGCTCCGTTGTGTTGCAGCGAAGCGGAAGAGCGCGGTGGAGCTGCTGCAGGAGACGAAGGCGTTCTACGTGAAGTCGGAGACGGTGCTGGACCGGCAGCAGCAGCTGAAGCATGCGGGCCACCTGCAGGTCACCTCCTCGGCCATGGACACCGTCTTCCTGCGCGGCCCCAGGCCACGCAGCGACCCGGCGCCCGACCACAAGTGTGAGTGCGTTGGCTGCTGCCGTGCTCATTAGCAGGGAACGGATTTCTATGCAAATACATATGTAGTAAATAAACTAATATCGAGAGTAATTTACATTATCTTTATGTTTCACAATGTGTAGAGTTGAAAAATGTTACATTTACTTTCCCTATTTTAATCAAAAAGTTCAGTAATAAGAGTTGTTTTTTTTGTTTGTTTCTTTTTTGTCTTTTTTTCAATTAAGGAGAATTGAATTGGTTCAGTTCTATTAATCTCTCCAGCCAGTACCAGAAAGTAATAACTCGATGTTCGCCAAAATGTCGCCTATCTGATTCCAAGCCCACAACTGTTGACGTCTCACTCAATGTCTGTCGTCTCGTAGGCGGAGTTTTAGTCGAAATTTCTGTCGGCCGACATCAGACGTTTTGGCTCGATGTGCTCGACTCGCTTAAACATGTGCTGGTAAATGGAAATTGTCATAATAAATCCGAGCGACCTCTTCTGACGGCGTCCGAACACATCGGTTTCCGTAAGATCTGTTTCGTCCGGTTCTATCTGTTCCATTCGCCCGCAATCAACTGGAGAGTCTAGGCTATCTGCAATACCAAGATCTGCAATACATGTAGATGGTATTGGCTGTGCATCTCACAAATGTTTAAAAAAAATTAGGTGTGGAATCATGGGTATATTCATGAAGTTTGTGTGAGGGAGAGTCAACTCCGATGTTGGAGGTATGGTGGGGGTATGAACGAAAAACGTCGACATCTAATCGGTCACGCGTAGCTTCAGCGGCATCACGCGGTGAATGAAGGAACTTCTCTCGGCTCTTTTCGGCCAATAACGACGCCCATGCACGTTCTTGATCAATGCCATCTACACTTTAGTGTGTGTAAGTGCAGATGGCTTTTACTTGACACATGAGCTTGGTGGTCACTGGACGAAAATCCCTTAAAAGATTCTCCCATTGACCGCATGATGTCGCAGACGCCCGTATGCCCGAGACGAGCATCAAAGAGCAAAGTAATATTAATTTTAATAATGATTTTGAATGTAATATTTACCATTTGGACTGTATAATTCTAAATAATCTGAAACTAATTCAGCTTCGGGGTCAATGACCCCCATCTCGATCAGGTTTTTTCGTCCAGTTTCCCTGATCCTACGAGCAAATGCTGAGATGCCCTTTGTTTTGACATAAATGGAACTTCACTATCTGTGCGCGTCTTTTAGAATTCTGTAGGTAGTATAGTTATTCAAATTATCGTTCTCCATGTTCTCGCGGCAGAAAGTCCTCCACGATTCCTTCACGAAGGGCACGAAGAGGGATAATAGCCAAACTCTGTAGCTGATTTGCGTTTGCGAATAGTGTGTATTACACTGGAGTGAATTTATTATCAATTCTTGCCAAAAATATTCATTTCATCTGCATTCAGAATTCAACTTGTGTATGGGTAGGGATCTCAGAATTAAGAAAACGTGCACACAATGCACTTCTTCCCATAGCTCGTCATATACAATTCTTAACTCCTTTGACGTTAAATAAATAAATAAAAAATGAATGAATGAATGAATGATGAAAGAAAGAATGAATAGTGAATTAATGAATGCGTAAATGAATAATGAATGAATGAGAAAAAATAATGACTGAATAAATGAATAATGAGTGAATGTATGAATGAGTGAATGTATGAATGAGTGAATGTATGAATGAGTGAATGTATGAATGAGTGAATGTATGAATGAGAGTGAATGAATAACTGAATAATGAATGAGTGAGTGAATGAATAAATAAATAATGAATGAGTGAATGAACAGCTTGGGACGCTTTCCATTCATACCGCCACCACCGCCGTTGACTCTTCTCAAAAAGACCGTTGTCCGTTGTATTTCGGGTGAAGTGAGTGGTGCGATTTGTCGTGTTGCGCAGACATCCACCCGCACGTGCTGCTGCTGAGCCCGGCGGTGGCGCCGGCGGTGGCTCCGCGCGCGGTGCCCCTGGCGCCCGCCCCCGCGCCCGCGCCCGCGGCGCCGCCCCTCGCCGCCGCCGCCACGCCGCCGCCCCCGCTGCCGCCCAAGAGCCCGCGCCTGGTGTCGGCGGCGCAGCGGCGAGCCGGCTCGCACCCGTCCGGCGGCAGCGACCAGCTGCAGACCAAGCTGCGCAGGCTGCTCAACGCCGACTCCAAGGAGAACCTCTTCCTGGGCGGCAGCCCCTGGGCGGACGAGGACACGAAAACGGTACGGCTTCGCCCATAGCCCACTTTGTCACTATTTCTGTGACGACGTTCACCACAAGCCAACAACTTGGCGTAGAACGCACTTATATAGGATACTATGGAGTTATCCTCCATAGACCATGTAGTCTGTAGTCGGTAAGTCGTGTTAGGAGTCGATGAGTCGTGTCAGGAGTCGATGAGTCGTGTCAGGAAACATCTCCACGTACGCGCCTCTTTCTTACGCGCTCCTGCGTCAGAAATTGCCAGAATTGGGAAGGAAATGGGGTAGGGGTATGGTTTAGGGCACTTCACAGGGGTTGGACTAGCACTGGTGAAACAGCTAAACTAGTTTTGTTGGAACAAATTTCGCATGAGATAGTCTGGGAATCGAACCCGGACCTTCTTGGTGTAAGGCGAGCGACTTCGCTCTGAGCTACGAGCCAGCCGTAATATGATCGTTAGTCCCGTAAATGGAGTGCGTGTCATATCCCAGAAGATATTTCTCCCCCCACCCACCCACGCGAGATTCGTAACCGAACTACGCGTCGGCTTGCGGGCCCTCTCCACTGCCCTCTTGTTGGGGCATCGCCCCGGTCGGAACAAACTCTACGCTCCCGATTGGTCTCCCAACACGTGTGTGTGTGGGGGGGTGGGTGCAAGGTGTAGAAGGGCCAAGGATAAGGAACAAAAGGTCGCGCGGGGTCCACGTTCCGTTTTTAAGGTAGTTACTGTCCGGCATGCTGCTCAGTTGAATTCGACCCCGCTAGTGTCGCCACCATCGGATTTTCGGGACTCCGAACCTAGACCTCCCCAATCAGCGTCGCTGCAGAGGAAACTCACAAGCTCAAACGTTCCTCAAAAGCCCCCTTTACATTTTTGGGGGCACAATAAGCAAAACTCTTGAACGACCCCTTGGCAAAACAATCAATTGATTATGATGTGACCGAGGAGGAGTTGCTTTGATTTTGAAAATTATCGGAAATAAAATTGCTTCGAGACTAATAAGGGTGCTGCATGTGTGCATGAATACTTTGTGATAAATTGCATCATATTTTGAATATGATAAAAAAATCAATAATTTTCAGTTTCCTAAAAAGATCTAAACATATAAAAACAACCCCCTCTACTTAATGCTAGGGTTAATTTATCAAAATCATCAAACAAATCAATAAAATTAAAATTCAAGCAATGGGACTCCCTCCCCATTTGAGATACATGAGATCTTTTTTACATTAGTATTGCTAGGGTTGAAAAAAAATCACTGAAAATGTATGGAATATGTTTTTGCAAACTACTGTTTAAAAGATACTGGATGCAATTGATTGCAAACGTTTCATCCCATTCAGATGGTAGGAGACATGACTATTTGTATTCTACTCTTCTTAATTGTGAATGCAATTTGTAATAAAAAAGTGAAATAAAGTAGAAACCTTACATTCCTGCAAAATATGCAACCCTCAACAACTGCTAGGACATGCCAATTTTGGAAGGGCATTTTCAGTAATTGGTTTGAGTTCCAATATAACTGAACTGCTATCAAAATATTTTCTTTTTAACTTACTCTTCTGAACATTGACAAGTCATTGTGATAACTGTTGAAAAACATTCACTGAATTCAAATGGTTGAAGTTCAAAGGTAAAAATGTTCAAATGTTTTTTTTTTAACTTTCTTTAGTTTTGCCCAACAAAAAATTCAGTCTTCACAAATTGCACTGGTACCTCAGCCTATTGGAGGCAACCTGGAAATCCAAGTTTGCAGTACCAGTTCCAATGAAAATCTGATGTAGTGTCCACATTAATTTTAACTATGTCAATGAAGATTCAAAATGATACACATATTTTATTTTCTTACAATAAGTGCTTTGTATCGAGTAAAAAAAGGACTCCATTAAAACTAGAATTGTTTCCTCTCTGTTGAACTTTTTTCCATAAGTTAAAGTTTTCCGTATTTCTGGGTTTAACATTACAACATTACAAGAATTATTAAATTATCTTTCTTCATTTTATTCATATTAATATTATTTTATAATTATAAATGATACTATAATATTAAATAATTAATATTATTTTTTAAAGAATCTATTATCAAATATTTTATAGTAGAATACAGCTTAAAGAAATGTACCTATCAAGATAAATTTATTAAATGTTAAGATTAGTTCAAATTGTATATTTATGATCCCCAATGATGTTGTTTAGGTTGCTTGTGATGAGCGTCCATTTACCAGGAATACCTGTCCTCGAAGTCCTGCAGGCTGCAGCATTCACAAGTCACTACCTGATCTGCATGCAGGTGCTGCTACTAGTCCAACAACATCTACTGAAGCTAGTGAGGTCCGCTCCATTAGGTGAGCAGTTTTATGTCTTCCTGAAAAGTTCCTTTTTAATAAATAACATATTTTAAGGTCTGTAAAAATTAAGAGAGAAAGTATTGTTACTAGTAAATATGTCTTACAGTGGGATGTCAATTATCCAAACTAATTGGGACCAGGTATAGTTTGGATATTTGATAATTCAGATATATAATGTATGTAAAGTGTAAAGTTTCTTTAAGAGAATGTACCATTAAAATACTGCACTGCACATACAAAATCCTGTAGATCATAAACACTGGCATACTACAGCACGCAGCACGATGAGTTGTCTGACAATGTACCGATAGTCCTCTTGCACTTACAGGATGTGAAAAACATTTTTTTGTTAAAAATAATAAACATTTGGAGTTCTTAAGCATTTATTGTATTATTTGTTAAAGTTCACTGATGTCAGATAATTGACTACAGTACAGTATCTTGTAATTATTTTATCACTGTCAATCACATTGGGGATCTTTCTCAATATTCAGTATTACAAAAGAAAATGAATACGTATAGTGTAAGGTACCTAATTTTAAAAAATAATTATTTAGAGAAAATATGAGTTTGGATATTTGACATTTCAAATGATTGATGTTCAGATAATCGATGTCCCACTATATTTTTATTTTATTTTATTTTTGACTAAAGATAATGTATAATTTTGAATCAATGAATTAGTATTTAAAATATATTTGTATTGCAAATTCTTTCAGCAGTCGATTAGGAAGGAGATCTTGTGGATCAGCAATGAGTACACACTCATCAGGAGGCATTGCACAGAAGGCCCTAAAGGAGAGTGCTCCAAAAAATGCACCTTGTGTCACTCCATTTATGAATACTCAGCATAGAGCACATCGTAAGTATTATGTTACTATTTGATAATGATCAAAATACTGGAGCTCTGAAAATTAGTTTTAAAATTTAACTCTTCTTCATCTTTATTTTGTTAGCTATCATGAAATCAGAAACAGTGATTACCCATCGAAGTGGAATGCATTCTCTTGATACATTTCGAAATGATGTATCATGTGAAGAGATCCTGAGGTCATCAAATTTTTCAAAGAAAAGGTAGAGATATTACAAAAATATATATTTGAATTTGTTTTGCCATGATAATTTTATTTATGTGATGAAACAACTTTCCAGGGATATTTAGATTTGCATGTAAACAAACACAGAGATTCAAAGAAAGTGGAAAGGGAAAGAAAGAAAGAAAGGGGAAAAAAATTATAAATTTGATCCTAATTTTAATTTCACTCTTTTTTTATAGAATTAATAATTCTCTTAATTTTAACTCTTAATTTTATAGAATTACATCATAATTCTGATTTCATAAAGTATGTAATGCAAAGACTTCTTAACATTCAATGCTCTTTGTTGTTTTTTTTAGTGTAAGAAAGAAGATTTCTCATGACACATGTGATGGGCCAACCAGTAATAGTAGTTTTAGTGACAGTGGAGCAGAAGATGTATCATCCCCTCAGCCTCTGAGGTTTGTTTTTGTTTATAAGATTGTGCTACATGTAGGATAGAATAATTTATTCTCTCTAAAGCAGTCTCTTAAAATTCCAGAATATTACGTGGATTTCTGTATTTTTAGATTTTCCCGCTAATTGCAATTTCCCTGAAAATTCACTATGAATACAAAATGATTAAGTAATTTTGCAAAAATAAAAGTGTCTACTGGTACAGGAAGTATTTTGAGCTGAAAACTAAACATTAATCAATTAATGAAGTTTTCATTTCAATATTAGTAGAATATGTTCACTTTCAATAGTTGCTGAGGATATTTCAGCATTTATCATATTATTCACTAACTTCATAAAGGCCAGTTCAAAACTCCATGCCAGTGCATAATGGTAGATGATAAGATACTATTGTTCTTGACTTGACATTGTATTCATCTACTTATTATCATTGATAGAAAATGGTACCCATCAACTAAATTTATTGATATAACAATATACCTTTGATTTACTTTGAAGATAATGTTTGTAACCAAATAACGTCTGCTCTTTTTATTTTTAAAAGGGCAAATCCAATTAATCAAAGTGCAGACAGACATCGTCCCATACTGAGATCGAAGTCGGATATAAGTCACAGATATTCAAGAGGTAATATGATAACTACACCAAGACTGCAGCCACAAGAACCTCATTCCAATGAGCAACTGGAACAATTCTTTGAACAACTAGGACTGGAAGCAAATGATTACAGGTATGTCTTTAAAAACATTAGACTATTATCTCTTGTCCTTACTTCCATTCTTTCATTTTATGCATTATAAATTTTTGTAATTTTTATAGGTCATTAGCAACACCATTGTCTGGTTCATCATCACCTGTTTTCTTTGAAAGTGTAAGCTCTGTTGATTCAGCAGTTATTTGGGGTCCTGATAGTGGAGGTACAAGTGGAAATCATCAACGCCCTTCAGAACAGTTATCCATTGTGGAAAGAAATGCTCGTATTATAAAGTGGCTGTGTAATTGTCGGAAAGCTCAATTATCCACTCATTCACCAAGCTGATTTGTTGTATAAAATGAAATGTAAAGTATATGTAAAGTATTTTTTTTAATGCTGTGAAAGTCATCCTTACTTTTAATGATATGTTCCTTGAAACCCAAGAATGTTTACATTTAAAAATATTCTTTAGTTGACTGTTGACTTATTCATGTAGAATAGATGTAATTAAGTATACTCTTTTTGATAATAATGTACCAATTCAATTATTAACTTCAATGAAGTAATAAATACTATATTTATTTAATATATATGTTTACCCACACGTTAAAATAGTAGTCATATTAAAGTGTTTTCTGGTTTCCATACAAATGCAAAAAGGTCGATATTTAATATTGAAATTAAAAAGCAAATACTGTTTAGAGTTTTAAAAAATTGAAACCAGATTAAAATATGGTAGTGTTGACCAACTTAGCTGCTTCCCTTTGACATATGCTTTAATGTAATTAAAGTTCAGTGATACCAGCTAGTAATGGGCTTTCACATTTTATGCACATCTGTAGATTTATGTACAGTCCCTTGTGAGATATGATATGTGTTGTGTACATCATCTGTGTCTACATATTATGACAATACATTATACTGCAAGCGCCTTGTTATTACCAGAAGTTGCCAAAATCACTCAGTAATATTTGAAACAGGGCAGAAATAGATGGAAAACATCTCTTTTTTGACAATTCATTTTTCAAAGTATTTATGAAATATTTTTGATCAAAAAAGTAAATCCATAAAATAAATAGAATTTTTTTATGATTGTATGCTCATTAATATAAACTGCAAAAATGCAAAGTGTACAATTAGATAAACATATCCGTGTATTAAGTTGCAATCTCTTTAGAAAACTAGCATTACATTAGTAGATGTTAGATAGAATCATCTGCTGCAAAATGAAGTTAAATTGAAGACTAGATTTCCAGTTGTGTAACAATGCAGGAGTTTATTTCAAGTGAAATATGAGTGATGATAATGAAATTTTATTAATAAATTTATGCTGTGTAACAAGAATGATATGATGTATTTCAACAGTAACATGTAGATAATTTTTAAGGAATGTAAAGAAGATGCAAAAATAAATTATGTTGAATTTCAACTTTCAAGAACTATTATTGCCATTTCATGATTCCTTGTAATCCTTATTCTGAGAGGAAACAAAACATCTAAAGTGTCTGAAAAATTAGTTCTTTCCATGGTAGCATTACTTTCTTTATAAAGTTCATGTTAAAAAATGAAAAGCTCGTATTTAATTTTTCAAGCATTTAGTCATCATGACAATTAAAGGACCTAGTCAACAATTAAAATGCAACTTTGATAAATTTAAAAACATAAAATGACTTCTTCTGTATTATAGTTTATTTTATTCACATATCCTGAAGAAACATATGTTACAAAACTAAATACATTATAAATAGGCCATTAATTGTCATAGTTGACCCAAACTGTCTCAGTAAAAATGTCATCAAAAAAGAGTAACTTGTCAAAAATGTCAATGTTGGCATTTTAAGTCATGGTTTTGAAATGAAATAAATAGTTGTATGTAAATGACCCTAATCTAGCATAATATTAGTCATGAATAATAGTTGCACAGCCTAATGGTTCAATACATGCTGTATTTTTTTTTTTTTGTAACTTCCAAAATAGTTTTGTAAAGTTATAATAATTGAGGGGTTGATTGCAAAACTAGGATGAGGCCAAAAATTTACATACAAGGATAAATACAATTTATTTTTTCCTAATTGAGCTACATCTACTAACATGAAATATTTCCTCAAAACCAAATGTTGTCACATTTGAATTTGTCTCCAAATCTTGCATTTCTACAGAACATAATAGTCCACTGATCAAAATTGGAATTGAAATCTGACACCATATTTTATGTTGGGTTGCAAGGATTTCCCCTTCTAGGAATCTCTCCCATCGGGGCACTAACCCAGCCTGAATAAGCTCCAAGTTTCTAACAGGTGCAGGGTAGTGTGTAAGTGCTTTGGTGCATGTAGGTATGGTTTGGTGCATGTACGTATGTATGTGTAAGGGGAAAGGAGGGGGCAAGGATGAGGAAAGGAAGAACACACGCACCATGGTCCACATATTAGAGTACTGCTCCATCATTCACCTGGTATTGATCAGAAAAACATAAAATCCCTAATCAAAGCAGCTGGCCTCTAGAATACTCAAATAGATTGTGGCTGAAATTGATGTTTGGATATCTATATCACGTGGGCCAAAAGTTGCGACCCATTATTCCTTCTACTATATTATGGTTTTATTCTCGCATAAATTTTAATTTTCCACCTGTGATATTCATACATGGTGATCATTATTTACTCACAGACACACTAGAGTGAATTGTTAAACAATCAATCATCCACTGACACATGTTTAGTTAGAGATTTGCATACAAACGTTCCGTGTCCATGTTGTTGTGTTGTTGAAAGAAGAGAGAACTTTTTATATTCAAAGTGGTAATGTGTTAAAAACTAATGAGTGGAATGAACACTTACATACTGTTCCACTGATATGGAAGTCTGTATTCAAAGTACAAAACCTTTTTGAAGTAAATGGATCAGTGATGGACTGCCATTGGTGAGGTAGGCCATCCTTAAATGAGGAGACAAAATTTAAAGCATTACAAGCTATTGTACAGAGTCCTAAAAAGTCTACTTTCAGGCTTCAGAGATGTGTCGATGCCGAGGGAAAACAATTTGAAACAATGTTCAATAAATGATGAACACAAATAACTTGAATATATAACTCAAATTAATGGGTAGTGTCTTTTGTCCCATTCTGTATAGCTAGGGTTGAATCAGCGATCTTTGGTCCTCAAACCCTCAAGCCTTCCGGTGCAGAGGCTCTGCATCAGCAGTTGTCAATGAACAAATTGAGCCAGTTTGTGAGAATAGAGCGCAATTCCATGAAGAAAGTGTCATATTCATTAAAACTTGAATTTTCAAAACTTAAAAGATCTGCTACTTTTACACTACAAACAATACAAGAAAGTATGTGCTTTGTAGAACCACTGGTTCATGTACATCAACATATGTGTACAAGAAAAGTGTAAATAAGAAGGAAATAAATAATATATATCAATCTCTAAACTATTAGCATTATTTTTCATTTATTTATAAATTAATACTTTTTTTATTTAATTGTTAAATAACATACAATACCAATGCCAATGTAAATTCACAAATCTTATATGATTCATCGTGGTTGGTGTGTAATATAATGAAATAATACATGATAAAAAATCATTTAAAAATAATACAGTCGACTCTGGTTATAATGAAATTGGATATAGTGAACCCTCAGTTATAATGAACTGGTTCTGTTTCACTTACATTACAAATAAGCTTAAGCAGATTCAGTTATAGTAAACCTGAACCTCAACTATAGTGAATGTAGGAAATAATTTGGATCTCGCATGTTATTAGGTGAGAGAATGGGCCTGCGGAGTTCAGGACGATATTCCAACAGTGTAAGAGATATTGAAAGGTGTGAAGACTGCATTAGAATACTTAGAGACAGAGGACAATGCAGAATGAAGGATGGAGAGAACATGAACTCTGGAGGATCTAGAGAAATTACTAATGAAAAATCTACGAATCAAACAATTGAAAATAATTGATTTTTTAAGGACAAAAAAAGATATTGGAATTTTCAGTTCGTCCTGTTAGTGAGTTTTGCTGTATCTCTATATTAATAAAATCAATCATTGTGGAGAAATTCTATTTAATTTTGACATAATTGGATATAGTGAACCAAACAAGTTAGTCTCCAGAAGTTCACTATAACCGGAGTTGACTGTACAAACATTTTTAATAAGATTAACAGGTACTACCAACTCATAACATCAGAAGTGGTTACTCAGAAGCTTTTCCTGACTTTCAGGAGGCCTTCGCCCGAAAGGGGTTGTATGGACTTAAAAATAATAATAATAGTTAGCAAGATGTAAACAAGCAATATTAATAGATTCACATTGTGTCTCAATTCATAATGTTTAAAAATGAAGTGGTCTCAATATATTAATTATTCAGAATTATAAATATTTAGAAATCATTTCCGCAATTTGTCTAGAAGTTTAAAATTTTGTTTTTGGCGCGCTTGCACCGAAAAAGAGAAAACTTTAAAAAAAGTCGGATAATCTAAAACCAATACAGAACTTCGAACTATTCATGTAAAACTACTCATTAATTTGAAACATGTATTTCAAAATATTAAAAGACTTCGGACTGATATATTGAAAGTTACGTTAGTCTGTGCATTTATTTTTTTAAAGTTGGTATCCTGAGACTGCGTTATCTATACTTAAGTTTTCTCACGTGGCGGCTGAGGGTAGTATCTCCAAGATGGAATTTGGTACGACTTTTTGCGTCTTCCTTGGTCATGCCGCAAGATGTCGCATGATCGCGACCGCAAGCAGTGCTGCAGATTAAGCGACTCTAGTGGCGTGACTGAGAATGACGAAAGAAGTGGTGCCGAATTCCATCTTGGAGATATTACTCTCAGCCGCCACGTTAGAAAAATCCAAGTATAATGCCAGGGAAATGTGATAGCGATTTCATGTGTGCGAAATACACTTTGAGCGAAGCCACTCCCAAGAAAACGTATTGACAGTAATCAGTTGGAACTCAATTATCCAATCGGAAGCTTTGTTACAACTTAAATTTGTGGTTTTGAAGCTCCCGATTGAACTGTGATCCATCTGATCAAACGTCAATTCGCCATTTATTTAAATCAGAGTATAGCATGCTGCTGGAGGTGGCTGGTGCATGTGTATGCGAAAGCCCGGCACGGAGAGTATTATCCGTATTATTTACATGAAGTGCCGTCAGCAACTTAATATTACACTTGGCAATAAAACATTAATTATAAACTTAATATTTCTTATGTTCGTACTTGGTGCAAGACAACCAAGCGACTTGTGTTGCGTGCCGGCACGAAGCAGGTGTGTGTCAAGGTGTTTTTAAAAGGGAAACGATTCAGTATGAAATTTGTTTTGTGTTCGGCGTCCAAGTGCTCTCGTAGGCTCGGAAAGATAATGGATGTACAACGACTTCCAGACCTCTCACTCGAAACGCCTCTTTTTTTCTTACATTCAAAGGTATTGACGTGCCTGTAATCTTATTTTGAATGCCTTATAATTAATACTCTGAAGTTGAGTTTGACGAAGTGTTAACATTCTGTAAGTGAAACATCTCATGAAACCTGATAGTAAAATTATAATCTCACTGGGAATGTGTGATGGTTTAGATAATATGCCATTGTATATGTAAAATAGTAAGTATATTACAAAACTCTTCTTTCTTGTAATAGGGAGGCACCATTCCACACATTACTCATGAAGTTTTACAGATGATAAGTGGAAAACCAGTCAGTATTCAGGTTCCTGTGGCAAGTACAATACATAGTGAGGATGCAGTTCGAGATTTTAAGAAAGGATTAGCTGAATTCATTGGACTTTCAGTAAGAGATCTCATGTAATATTGTGAATAACCACTTAACATGCTGTTAACATTCAATAAGCTTCAGTATGTTTGTATGAGCATCTTGCTTTGAAGATTGTTATTTATGTGTTTTCTTGCATGCAATATTAGTACAGTGAATGTGTGTGAATTCACAGGACAATATATTTCATTTTAAGAGTAATAATAATATTATTTAGTCATTTATTTCTTCAGGAAAATTTAATTTACTGCACAGTACAAGACTCAGCTGCAGGTGTAGCAAGTGGATTTAATGACAAGTCAACAGTATCGATTTTTACCCGGAAAGGAAGAAGGGAGTTGGATGCCGAAAGGTATTTATTGTTAATTTTCTTTTACAATATTTCTCTTGCATTACTACAGTATTTGGTCCCATTTCAGACATGAGTAAATGGATAATAGAGTTTTTCTACCGGCTTGTAGTTACAGGACTAACGTACAGGATTGCTCACCTTTTTTTAGTTCCTATAGCCAATAAAGGGAACAGCACTTGAGAAAATAGTGTAGTAATTATAAATGTAACGAAGTGGATAGTGAATTATGATCAGTTATATAGTGCTATGTTATTAAGAAAATAGCTGTACTTGCGTATATTTGCAGGATCTTTGGGAAAAGTGGAAAGGTCTGCAACAAACACAGGTCTACAACCTGTGTTTCTTGATATAAAAATATTATGGTATTTTTCCATTACAGACTTAAGGTATACTTGGATTTAAACATATGTTCAGTTGACTTCAATCAGCTGTTAGTGTCATCCAATTGGGAGGGTGTACGTCACTATAGTGAGATGTATGCTTCCAATTGGATGACACCGTAACAGCTGATGTTCTGTCAAATGAAGCTCTAAATAAATTGAAGTGTAGTTTAAGTAATCTGTGGAGGCCAAAGGGTGGAATTTTGCCGATGACTTGAAACTGTGTGATTAAAGCTAGTGAACACATCAGTAGAAATATTTTGACATAAAAAAGCATTGATAATTTGCAATTTTAAGAATCTAAGTGTTGATTATTTTGGGTATTCTTCAATTTTTTGTGTGTCAAAAAATGCATAGTACCCCTAAGCAGAGAGGCCAATAAAAGTAACCTATGACATTTTTCATGATACTCCTGTAAAGTTCTCAAATTAAAGAGAAGGTATCCAAGCTCTGGCATGATCTCTTCAAAAATCCCAAACCAGAACAGAAAAAGAACCTACTCATTTTGTTAATAAACTTGTATTTGTGCTTAAGCATGTGCTTTATGCTTTTCTGTAAAGTTAATATTTAATGCAGTGTTCAAGTTCGATACCCATCATTTATAACAGCATGTGTGCTTAAACAATATACTATGTGAATTTAAATAAGTTGTAAAGATTTTTAACAATTCATTCAGGTCATAATTTTTAAATATAAGACACTAAAATTTATGTCTTGCTCGTTTCAGGTACATGAATGTTATGGAAGCATTTTGTCCAGACATGTATCAAGTTTTACATGATGGGGACACTGATGCAAATAGTGGCAAGAAGAGAGTTATGAAGGCTGTAGATCGTACATCACGTTTTACAGAAGTATGTTTAAAGCGACATAAAACCTCTGAGGTAGGTAACTTATGTTCTTAACTCTCAATGTTGTTTTGAGGGTGAGCCTGTTTATTTTATTTGCTTAGAACTTGTTGTCTCCAATCTATAAAAAATTTTAATTGTTTTTATTACTTACCACTATTTTGGGTTGAAGTCTAGAACATGGTACTACCTTAGGAAGTCGCTTAAACCACACCTCGTGCCGCTCCGGCGTGGGGGAAATCCATGGTGGAGGGGACGAGGGTAATTAGTTGATTATAATAATCGTTCACCAACGTGATGTCATAAGTTAGGGGAGGCAATTTCACCCTAGGGTCTTGTCGAAGCTCCATTAGAAAATAGTGCTGCCTGCGATTGTGGTGTGATAAACAAAGCTTTCATTGTTCGAATTCATTGCAGCAGTTTGAATTCGAGGTTTTCTTATTAAATGCTTACTGAAATGCTTTCTTATAAAATTGGTAATTATAAGAAATGGTTAGATATGAAATTAAGTATATTATTGTGAGAAATAGCTTTCTTGTAGAATTGGTAATTATGTGGTGGATAGACTCAAAGATGTTTATAGTAAATGCGAGTGCCAAAGGCACTCGTTGTGAATTGGATCCAGGTGAGCGAAGTGAGAAAACTTGCCTTTTAAAGTAATTTGGGCATTAAAATGTGGTGGAATCAAAGTGTATGAAAGGCGAGCCATGAATATTGCCTAGAGGGAAGTTTTTTTATTTCTATCAGAGCACTTAGCGTAATTTGAGGGCGGGTTTAAGGCGACTCCTCCTCCTGCCCCCTCCCTTTCCCATCTCTCTCCCCCCACCGCCATGCTTCTCTAAGGATGTACCATGTTCTGAACTTAAACCCTATTTTTTTTAACTGAATAAAGAATTGAGTTTCTTGAAGCTTTTAATGAATGTGAAAAATTACACTTTTCTTTCATCAATTTAGAATACTTTCAGTTGTACATATCGTAACAAATTCTCAATTCTCAGTCTTCAAAAAGAATGTTGGAAAATAAAAAGAATTTTGAAGAGAGTCAATTAGAACTAATAAATGAGGTATTTACTTTCACAAAAATTACTAAGCTTTCAGGTTTTTTAATTCAGAGTTGTTGTGGAATGACAATAAATACGAAGATGGAAAGGAAATAAGGAACAAAAGTTTGCTGAAAAGTAATCAGAAGCCTGAACTTCTTCTTTAATGTATGTTACCTGATTTTCTGTACTCTTCATCCTGGAGATTCATTTGATGTTGACTGCATATCTTCTCTCCATCTTTTCTGTGACCTTCCAGAGTTTCTCCTGCCTAATGGTATCATATCCTTAGTCATCTTCTCCAGTCTTATCACCAATCATTCATGTGATGTGGTTATTTCATTTTATTTTCCTTCTTTTCACAAAGTTGGGATATATGTTATTTTACACTGGTTTCTTATATTCTGATTTATTATTTTGTCACTATTGGGTCTTTCCTTCTATTGATCGAAGTGTGTTCATTTCTACTGATTGGTATAGTTGTTCTGTTACCTTGATATCAGTTCAGGTTTCAGCTCCATATGTCAAAATTGCTTACCATGGTCGTATAGATTTTAACTTTGCTTTCTACACTAAGGTATTTATTTTTCCAAGTTACATCTCTTTAAGTATCCTGGTATGTGAGCACCTTTCTTGGCCTGCCCCCTCATTTCTTTGTATGTGTGGTGATCACTGAAGATATCCACTCCAGGGTATTGTGTAACCTTTTGCCCTCTTATCTCGTGGGCTGGCTGCTTGCTCAGCTGCCAGTCAATAGTGAGCACTCACCTGTGTAGCCACATGAATGATCCATCAAGGATTAAGGAGGCATGCCTGCATGGGTTTTTCCAATCATTGAAATAAGCTATTTGAATAACTAATATAACTTTCATTCAATTATAACGCCCACCCAGAGTAATCATACGTGCACACTATACAAGATTACGCCTACTGCGCCCTTATGATCTAATAACATAGTCAGTTCTTTCCTGCTCTCTCCACCTTCTCATTGTTTATGATCATTCTGCCCAGTTAGCGATCTCGCAGTAGATTGTCTCGGTGACTGGCACTGGTAGGCGGCGGACTCCAATAGATAGTGAGGGATCAGTAGATCACTCATGCAATATAGTTGGGTTGGAGCGGGCCCCGTGTCAAGGTGCGTGTGTGTGGCGGTCTCACTCATCCTTCGGTGAGAGAGCGGCGTGGCAAGAGTGATGTCTCAAAGCCACATGTCTTCTGTTGTCTCGCCTCAATTGCAGCGACCGCTCCAACAGATCATCTCATACATGTTGGCCACTACTTCGAGCATGCGCTCGGTGAAGTTTGTACCAGTGAATGTCTTGGCAAACTCATTGAAAGAACTTGGCGGCACGTATGGAGCCTTACAGGGAAACTTTGAGGAGCCGAAGCAGAAGCTCGGTGATCACTTACAGATCAGCTTGGCACAATAATTTGAGGGAGACCGCTCAACGAAAAGTTTGAGAAGACCGGAGAACGTTGGATCCCCGGTATTTATTGTTTTCGCTGGCCCTCTCCCACGTCGATGACGCAGTGGCTCCCCGCCAATCACGTACCCGTTTGGATGTCCCGTGACTTGTCTCGCATCCGTCCGCAGGCGCCACTTGAAGACACCCTTCCGAAATGCCCTGTGACGCATGGCTCCACCCTCGCTAATCTCGGCCGCATGCGGTACTCCTGACATCACGGCGCTCCACCCTTTCCTCGTAGGAATAATAGCTAACTGCACCCCTCGCCAGATTATATACCTGTCGACAAACATATTTCCACTGCTTTTGCACAATTCCTCACTACTTCGTGTAGCAAAATCCACAGCGTTTTGCATAGCAAGACGTGATTCTGTATATTAATTTAGATCCTCCGCTGCTGAACGGCTTGTAATTTGAAAATAATGCATGCCACTCTGTGCTGTTACAATTGGAACTTCATCACTTCCTTGATGACTTTGCCGTCTATTTCTCGCTTACATCTTTCATGGGTCAGTCTCAAATGATTTGACTAAATTCACGTGAAAAAGAAGGAAAACCTATGAAAGAAACATTATCAAACCAGGAGACAAGAAATTGTACTTGCACATCCGACAACAGCTCTCTTCAAAAGGTGATGTATTATACCATTCTGAAGTAACCAAATGGCAATGTGAAGAGGATTTTGGTGGAATTGAGAAATTTTTTGCCATTGAGTTTGAAGAGGCTTATGCAGTTGAACCTACATTAAACATCAATGAGATGTCGAAAACAATCCCCATTCTAATCAACATTGACACTGTGCTACACATACGGCCCCAATTTTGAAAATGCTTTTCGAATAGCCTATATCTATGTCCAAGATACCGATATCTTAGAAACGCACCATTGTTTGCCCAATTTTTAAGAAGGGAGATCATTGCCAAGATGAGTGCCACAGGTGATGGTTTTGGGTCCCCTGTTATTTATTTTGTACACCACTGACAGGAGAGCAGCTGAAATTGGTTTGGAACAGCTACGTGGATGATACAATATTATATGTAAACTCCCTGATATTCCATAAACAACTCCAAGAGGATCTGCAACAAGTGGTCTGTCATAGCGTTACTCAGTCAAATTCCTTCGTGAGGAATACAAAACAAAAAAGCGGGCTTGTTATATTCAATTGCTTTCTTGTCTATTTGACAGAATATAAAATAATAATCTGTTTTTAAACTGTTTGTACAGAATCATTGTTGTTCCTCATAGATTTCAAAGTATGGCTGCAATTTTGCCAGTATTATCCTAATCTGTCATTTTAATATTGTACTTCTGTAGTAATTAGGATCATTTCTCTTCTTCTTCTTTTTTTTATTTATTTATTTAAAGATCGGTATCTTTCTTTCCAATCTCAAAGAACATACCCAAATTCTAATATTTTATTAAATAATACTTTCAGCTATTCTTGTAATCTCTCACCTCCATACCTCCGCATCTCATTACTTATTTCATCTTGACCTGAGGCTTTTCTATTCTTTAAGGTTTCAATTGCAGTATCTATCATTCTGTGATTTCAACTACATCATCCGTGTTGTAATCCATATTTAGATTTGGATTTTCTTGGATTTGTTTTCTAGACTTTTGATATAACTTTTGAAAATAGTTTTTCAGGATAACTTATCAATTGTATTTATTTTTACTATTTTGTTTATTTTAACTTTTCTATTTCTTAACTTCTTCCATACTTTTCTTATGTGCACTATATCCTTTGTGATCTGTGATATCCCTGTGCACCTTATCCTTTGTGAACTTTTTCCAATATACCTCCTTCAGGTCCCTTATTTTCTTTGTTCCTTCCAGTAACCTACAGTTGACAACTCCGCCTGCGGTGGGTGCTGGGGGGATTAAGTACCTCAGCAACTACCGTTGCCCGTCCCAAGCCTGGAGAAAGGAGGGGGGTTTCAAGTCAGGTTAGCTTCCTTGAGTAAAACATAACTCTGTTAAAAAGAACCACACAAAAGCCTCAGAACTTCACACAATACGATGACCCATTAAAGTAAAAGGAATCAATGAATAAAGAAACAAAGAATAATGAGAATAGGGACGTGGAATGTTAAATCCTGGAAGAGCAGAAGTCCAGAAATAATGATGGAGATTGCAGAGAAGAAATTGGATATGTAACATTTCAAAAACAAAATGAAAGGTAAAGGCGCAGAAGCCATGACTTCATCCTGATTTATAGTGGACAAGGTAAAGGAAAAAGTGCTATAACCGGGATAGGTACACTCCTACACAAAAATTACCAGCAGTGTATTGAAGAAATATATTAAGTTAATGAAGGGTTACTAAGAACAAAAATACCCTGAATATATAATAAATTATACAGCAACATCAAAATTGTGCACTGTAAAAGACATTCACGTTTCTTATCCCATTATTATTTTTTGTTTAGCATGTTTTATACAAAGAAAGATGTTTTAAGCTGTCACTCATGGTTTCAGAGAAAAATGCCTGTTAGTACTGGCAGCCACGTATGAGAAAATGGGGACTGTGTACTGCCCTGTGTTTTTCTATTTGCTATCTGTTACTTGTTTTTACACTTAATTCATCAAATTCTGGAAGCTTTTATGAATATGCACTCAACTTCAATACAAAAAAATTCAGTTCTGAACATTTGCACTCTTGTCCATATCGCTACTTGTTTCTTCATGTTTATGGATTTGATTCTTAACAAAACTTGAAGGTGCAGTTCACGCCATGAGTAAATTGCTTACATGAAAATCATTTACTGTTATCTGAAATAAATTAATTACTCTGTAAGATAGACAGCTCTGTATATTACTCATCGAAATTTGACATTGCATTCTAACCCGGGGAGATACCAAATAAACAGTGAAATCTACCTGACTTCTGCTACATAAAGTGATACAAATCAAAATCATAAGGAAGAGGACCATCTAATACAGGTTATTGTACAAATACATATTTATGTACTTGTGCTAACTGGAGCAAGATGACCACTTAAAAAGGGAAATATTACATCTTAGTGGGAAAATCAATCAGTTCCATGAAAAAATACCTGTTAATGGAGGTGTCCACTTAATTGATGTGGCAATTTCACTACATTCCATAGTATATATACATGTGCATTTGAACCTTTGTTTGTATTAACAAAAATGAGTATGAGGAATTTATTTGTTAAAAGAAATAATAAGGGTTAGTTCATGTCTCAAGATTAATATTTTAAAATGAACTCTTCTGTAGGTTTTGCAAAATAAAGCGATACTGGGAGTGATTGAAGGAGGACACAATGTCACTGCTAGAGAAGCAAGTGCAAAGGAGATGAGAGATCAACCTTTTGCAGGATTTGTCATTGATGGACTTTGTAAACAAGGACCAGAAACAGAAAACATTCAGACAAGGGATATAAAAGAAATAATTGAGAAGACTCTGGTAAGGGCTGTAGTTCCATAAACCCATGCTTGTCTAGCTTAGAGGAAAGAATGTTTTCCTGCGTGTACATACTCCATCTCGGTATAATTATGTTTTGTAAATTTTTCAGGCTTGTCTTCCTACAGACAAATTTCGAATTGTTCATGGATGTTGGAATCCTGAAGTAATTTTAGATTTAGTGGATATGGGAATTGATATGTTCGATGGATCATATCCATTTATTGTCACAGAGAGAGGTGCTGCATTAACATTTTGTAATCAATTAGAGAGGTAATTCATTTATTTTTAAAAAGTTGTCATAACTTTTCAGAAATTTTAAGAACATCATATGTAAATGTGGAGTAAAAATACTTTGGTGTACTCATTAAGTAATCGAGTAAATAGCAGAACACACTTGTGCAATATTTGAGTAATAATGATTTCTTTTAATGATTTTCTTCTGAGCACAGATCTGTTTGTTTAGTGACAGTAGTTCTCGGTTATCTTTAAGTTGAACCCATGCATAATCAGTTCAGAATTTTTCAATTCACATTTTTTTAAAATTAAGTTGACTCAGCAAGAGTGTATGTATAAATCAAAAAGCTACTTTATGTGCCTGTTCTCTTGCTTGATACAATATGTACTTAAATGAAAATTGTTTAGTATAATTAATAAACTCAGTTTCTTTAAATTTAAGCTTATAATGTTTTGAGAGAAGCAATGTGAAGGGAACTATTAATCTAGATTGTTTTTATATTTTAACCTTTTTTTCATTTTTTTGTCCTCCAGTGACACCGAGTTTCACAGTTTAGAAACTCCATCTAAAGAAAGTGAAGAAGAAAATATTTCTGAATGCAGTATTTACGAGATAGATTTGAACAATAAAATGTAAGTTTGTGTGTTTTGTAATATAAGTAATAGAGTTAAATGTATTTTATAATAAATGAGAATAGATTTCCCAGACTTGCTTGATAATAAAATCCAGTATCTTGAATTGGATCATTAGATATTGCTAACTGAGTGAAATATAACGAAGTTGCAATTACATTGTAATTGCTTTTTCAATAACATTGCTAAAGTAACTTACCTCCAAATGCCCTTTCAGCATTCCGTGAGTAGCCGAGGTGCTCTGTGAAGTTTCACTTTCTTTTAAGTGCCCCAAAGACCAGCATGCTGCTCGTGTGGTGGCTACTGAATGTTTGGTGATCTGCAAAAATGCAAACAAGCAATCCATCCCTACTACTCGGGAATCGGCAAGCGGTTCCTCGTTACTCTGTAAATGTGTGAAACTGCCTTAAAAATATTTATTTACAGTGATGTCACTTTCTTGAAAATTTGGAAAAGCTAGGGAATTTTATTGGTGATGTGGGAAAATGTTGTAATTCCTTTATATTTGAACATATCGTTTAATTGAATAACTAGTCATGTTTGCTGTATTTGCTAGATTGCCATCCTATTCTGGTAGTATTGTGAAGTTCTAATAACCCAATACAGAAATGCCATAAATGATCATTCTATTTTCTCAAATGTAAACATCTCCAAAATGCAGGACTAATATGAAAGCCAAGCAGGTTTGTTCATAATAAACATTCCCAACTGATCTTTTTTAAATTTTGTTAAAAAAGGTAATTATTTACAATCCTGGAAGTATTCTGAAAGCTTTCTCTTTTGTCATTAGAATTGGATTAATATACATGTATTACATAACAATATTTTATTCAAATGCATCATAGAGTTGTTTTGTGCATGGTCAAGTAGAAAATGTCCAAAATGATCTGGAAATCTAGGAATTTTGTTCACCGAAAATAGTAGGAAATCTGATCAATTAGCAATACTTGCATCTCATGACTTTTTCAGTTATAACATGTGTGTTTAAAAAGAAAATGAAAATGTGATTTGCTTCTTTTCAGATATTTTGATGATTTGCAACCAGTTAGTAAAACCTGTTCATGTTTAACTTGTAAAGAACATACTAGATCATATATACATCATTTACTTTCTGCAAAGGAATTACTGGGAACAGTTCTGTTGATGATGTAAGTATTCAACCATGTGTAATTATAAGAATAATTGATTGAAAACAAAAGATTCACTATACATATTCTAAGGATGGTGTTTCAAGTTTCTTAAACTTATATTACACAGAGTTCTGTTTGCGTCAACTGGGTATCACGTAATTCTGTCTATATGTGGATGGATTCTGAAAAATCTATTATAGTACTTTTTATTAATAATTGTTTTAAGAGCTTGTTTCTTCTTTTTGATTTACTTTCAAACAATTTTATCTGTAGTGTAAATGGAATTTATTTACATGTGTCACATTCTGCCTGCTCATCCTGCTGGCCCCATCTGTCTTCATTGTATCAGAGGGTGTCCAGCTCTGCCTCTTACCCTACTTGCTCTGTCCTGTCATGTTGACATGTATTGCAGACAGCATTTTCATTTCATATAACAAAATGTATGGGATGCAACCAAACCTGGGATAACCTTTGGGATTCGTTAACCTCCTGAAGGTTTTTTCTTGACTCCTGAAAAATATTTGGACAAAAAACATTTCAGAGAAAACGTTTCTGAGGCTCTTAAAGTTTTTGTGGAATATCATACCCATTTTTATATATGATCAGTCTTTCAGGTAAAAAAAAATGCACCACAGTGTTATCCTCAATTGTTTTCTGATCAAATGTTTCTGATGTCATTTGCTGAGAAACACTCGTTATTGCTCAACAGTTTCTTAAAGATATCTCGAATTGCTTTTTGAATGTAAAAATCTACTACTTGAATTGCTGGAATTGTGAATATATTATGACAACACTGAAGAGTGAACAGCCCTGTTATTATGTTCAACCCCACTGTTTGTAATGACTTCCGTGTCTACAATAGAACTTAGAATCTTGAAAATATGTACAAAGCTTCAGTGGTTAGCAGTCTATTAGAAAATAAGAAAATTATGAAAATACTGTTCTTCTGGAATCAACGCTTTTGAGGTTAAATGATAAAGGAATTATTATTTTCTAATATTGCGAGGAACACACTGGTACTTTTATCCACCAGAAAGGATCCTGTATATTAAGATGAGATCAGCTGAAGTAGCCACTTTAATTTCGATTCAGCTGTGGATCTCATCCCTGTCAGAGTGTGTCAGTTATGAGGGGCGAGGTTTGGAACATATTCCTCTGCTTTCACACAGACTCGATTCTCATGTAGGATGGGAAGGGAAGATCACAAAAGGTTCATAGCCCATAGTGCTGCTCTGGCCTTTGCGTGGGTGTGATCCAGGAAACCATGGAAACCACGGAAACCACATCTCAGGTCATCTGACCTATGAACTCAATTCTGGCAAGCACCATAAAACCCTCTGATATTCAAAATAAAGCAAAATTTAAGCATCTAGCCATAATCAAAGCCAGGTTTTCCCAGTCACCAGCAAATTCAATACTCAGTCATTTCCTAACATTACAGCTACTGATGCTGATCAATAGGGAAAGGATTTTAAGATGCAAATTATGGTTGTAAAAGGAGGGGGAAAGGTTCTAAAAATTCATACAAAAAATGTGCTGCTGAAACAACTGTCTTAATGTTTAAACCAGTTATATGAACTCAGTTTCGAGAACATGCATATCGTTTTGCACCAAATTTTTCTTGTTTATGGAGTTTGTAAGAGGTGATTCACATCCCGTGACTCCCTTCTCCTTTCCCCTCCAAATCCAGAAAGGGGTGCACAAGCACCACCAAGTGCTCTGTTCGTATTGATGGCAACACAATGGAAAGGGTAAACATTATCCTCAGGTCACAGACAAGTGGATTTCTGCACATCTATTTAAATGGGCAAATCTTGATTTGACTCTCAGGGTAGCACTTTAAATTCAATGGGAAACGATTAAACTGCTGCAGGAACTCTGATGAAATTTAAATTTGACTTCACAACTGCAGATAGACCATTGGTGCTGGGATATAAATTACCGGTGGTTTAGTAAAAGATATTTTAATATATATTTAATATTGTTGACTTCTGATTAAACGAGATTTTAAAAAGCTGTTCAAGAAGAGAAAAATAAATTTTTCAGCGCAATCGTTTAAAAATGCAGAAAGAGTGAGGGACAAGGTGGTGTAATGTAATAATCTCATGAAAAGGCGCAACAAATTGGGTGCATTTCGCTTCATTTCATCCCCTAAATACACATATTAAACTACCTATATTTAAAAAAGCTGCATTTTTGAAAAGGTGCCGCACCTTAAAATCCTTTCCCTACTGACCAATGTTAACTGTACGAACATACTTCAATCTTTGATGTTTCTAAAAACAGTACACCTTTTCTTTAGGTAAAACTTAATTACAAAGTCTTATTTTAATATTTGTAGATTAAATTAATTATGTGGATTTTCTTTCAGTCATAATATACATCATTATATGGAATTCTTTCAAACCATTCGAAGAGCTATTAAAGACAACGTTTGGGAAGATTTTCACAAAGAATTTAAACAGAAATTGAAAAAATGATGAGGAAATATTGTTTTATTTGTAATGGCAATTTTTTTAAAATGTCTGTGAATTGCTTATGTGATATTTTATCTTTGTACAAATATTTAATAAAAACATTGTTTATTCTTTTCAAGATACATTGTTTTTTGTTGTTTTTTTAACAACACCCAATTTTGAATTTTAGAGATTTTAATGTATATTTAGTAATTGAATCTGCATTTCCTGTGTAATTACTCTGCTAAGCTTTCAGTGCCAACACTATATAATTGGTCCCTATGCCTATTCTGTACTTGGAATGCTTCCTAATTTTTCTATTGAAAAAATGATCATTATTTTTGTTGCAATGAGTAAGAGTAAATGTATGCAGCTAAATGAGAACTTTTGCTTTACAGCATATTTTTGATGTTTTCACATTTTCATGAATGTGATTGTTTACACAAATATTGCTGGTGGGGGAAGACCAACCCCAAAAAAATTTCAACTATGTCCAGTAGTTTTATTGAAATTACATTTTGTGTTATCAGCTAATAAATGGACTCAATGTACTCTTAGTATGCTTCAGAGGAGGCTTATGATAGTGTTACCAATATAAGCTGAGTTTTACATTCCTTCCAAGACTAAAAACATTCTTAAAGGTGCACTTATGAGAAAACTTCAATTTTGCCTAATTTACAGTTTTCAGATTTTGTACCTATGAATAATAGAAATACACATGAGACCCATAAGAAAGAAGCAACTTTCAGGGTAGGAGAGTTTCGAATATTTTTAAAGATGAATAAATTGTCAAAAATTGTTATTAAAAATTCAGGACTCATCTTATGTGGGTTTTTTCTTCCTTTTTTTCCATTCAAAATGTTGCAGGTAATTTATTTCTTTAAGTAGGCCTAATTCTCTTGAAACTTCTGGAATGTTTTTAGAAATAATATGTTTAAAGAACTGGGGGCGATTGTGAGGTATTTCTTTGTTGTTTTTTTATTTACAGTACTTAAATATTTTATGATCATCATTATTCAGTTGTAGTTAAAGATTATTCATTTTTAACTAATTTTCAAAAGTAATACAATTAAAAATCTTTGTATGCTATGTTTTAAGGTAAACTGAGGAGTAGTTCTGAAATATTCCAGCCAATTAAAACAAAATTATTTGAAGCTTTGAATTTTTCACCTAAATGTCCCCTTGAGAAACAACATGACCCAGAAACTATTGATGATATCATCTGCATCACATGAAGATCTGCTGAATCTCTTTGCTCTACATAAATTAGGTGGCAGGGACCATCACAAGATGAACTTTGGTCTTCGGTAATAAATACAAAATGTGTAATATGTGATGCAGGCTAATTAATCCAGTATTGCTTATGTCAATAATGTTTTTTTTTTGTTTTTGTGGAATAATTTTGTGATTTAATTCTCAGAGTATGTTATTGAATTCATGAGTAAATGCAACATATTTTGACCATTTTTAATTAACTGTGAATACACCTTGTTAACTTCAATAAATCGGTAAAAAATTGTGCTTTGAACGAAAACGCTGCCCAGAGGAACTGACATTGAAATCACTTCCCTTGAGATGCCCAAGGGGGTTTAAGTGATTCTAAGCTCTAATTTTGTTGCTTTAAAGGTATTACTCGGTAATTTCTAAAGATTTTAAATAACTTCCAAGATACTGTAATACCAATGTTAAAAATGACATTGTCATTCTTAACTTAATTTAAAAAAGTTATTGTTAAATGCAGACTTGAAACTAGGATTTCATTGTGCTTCTTTTTGATATTATATTTGATGGTGTTATATTTTATTCTGAAAATTGTGTGTATAATTAGTTCAGCAATATAAATTAGTACCAGTGCAAATTGAAAAATACATGCTGTAGCTTCTCAAAGTTTGTGATGGTATTAGTAGTAGTTAAAAGGGGTATCTGTTTATTTGTAGGCCACTAGTTTGAATTCTATATCAAATTGTTCCAGATGTTAGTTAGAATGTCACTTGTTTAAACATTGTAAATTGGTTGTTAATGCTTATAATACAACTTATCAACACACTATTCAAATATTCTATTCAGTAATTTATTGATTATTGTGATTAAAGTTATTGGGAAATGGTCAGGGGTGGTTCACGGAACAATTTGTAAATGGTTAAGGTTATGACCCATAAAATTGCTGTAGTACTAAAATATAACTCCAAACAAAGAAATAAAAGATTTACCATGTAGAAGTAAAGTCGTATTCGTATATTGTTTTTAACATTCACATAACGTAATGGTTTTCAAATTTTTGCTG
Source organism: Teleogryllus occipitalis (assembly GCA_011170035.1). Classification (NCBI taxonomy): domain Eukaryota; kingdom Metazoa; phylum Arthropoda; class Insecta; order Orthoptera; family Gryllidae; genus Teleogryllus; species Teleogryllus occipitalis. The sequence continues at coordinate 74,410 of BLKR01003095.1, read as the reverse complement.
CCGTCTCCCTTCAGGTGACAAATTCTGCATGCACCTCCTCTCATTAAAATTTAATTTTTGACTAATTTTTTTCCTGAAAGTAAGGCTGAATATTTTATTATATACTGACAGTGTACAAAATAATTATTGCAAGTGATTTGAACTATTCACTGCCTGTAAGTACTGGATTTATTTAATATTTGTCAAAGTGAAAACAACTATAAAAAACATACCGATAGTTCAGAAAAGTTGGTGATAAGGATGGGCTTGTTTGGTGTCACGTAGTTCATTGAATCTGTGCACTAATATAGCAATGGCAATGCATATCTCATTCTGGAGATTTAGTCTTGATCATCACCATGGCTGAAAAACCTGTTTCACGTAGGGCAACAGGAATCAGAACACGCAAGGCCTTCTTCCTTAACTCTGGATACTCCTTCCTTACGGAGCCCCAAAACTCGGAAAATGTTGTAATAAGATACACTGTAGTGTAATGTCTGACCAAAGATCAATAAGTTGCTTCTCCTGTTGTGAAATTTAGAAATAATTACAGCATTATTAAGCATTAGAGCACAATTTTATTCAATTATTAAGAGGTTCTCCCACCCCTCTGAAATCACAGTTTGAATAACAGTGATTTCCAGATCTTCACTTCCAAATTTGATTTTTTAAACATTCGCAAAGATAATAACTGAGACAAGTTTTCTGTACCACCTGCAAGGTGTTTTGATAGAAGTTTTTGTGCTTCATGATTTTCATCCTCTGAAAAAGCTATCAAAACTTGTGGCTGAATCACTTTTAAAATTGTCACAGTATTTTTCAATCCAACAAATCGTCGCCCCAACTGGTTAATGGCAATATCTAGGTATCCATAATAAATATTAAGTTTGTTTTTGTTGGCTATCAGTGAGGCTTGGGTCCGAGCAAAGTTCGCCAAAATGTCAAGTTTTCCTCACTGGTGTATCGTTAAATTTTCTTCTACTTTCCAGACTGGATAATTCTATTGCATAAATTTTCAAATCATCATAGTGATTCTGTACAGTCTTCAGTTCTGCTTAACCTCCATTGCATAAATTCTGTGCTGTTTGCAATCCAAATCAGGTCTTTGAAGATATTTTGAAACAGTGTTGGTTGATGGTAGTATTTTTGGAACTACGTGGGGGAAAAAATTCAAAATTTTCCATTTCATTTTTCAAGTGACAGGCTACATTTGTTAGATGTTTTCTTAGAACATAAAATTTTTGTTAAAGCTTGCAAAATATTAAAATATTATATAGCCATTAAGGAAACTCTCTGTGATGACTATCTTGTAAGTCAAAGTCGTTTTAATCTAAGATTTGTTTTGCTTTTTATCTGAAACCATCACGTTTAATAATATTTTCCACCAATTAATGCAATGATCAAAGAAAACATAATTTCCTTCTAGTACAGAGTAAAATGTCTGGACTTCTAATATCCCTTTTTCATCATTAAGCACAAGATTTAAATTATGAGCAACACAGAGCACAAACAATGGATTGTCAATGTTGCCTATTTTTTTTCTGAATACCTTGTAAATTCCCCCCATTTCTGCTGCACCATTTTCTCCTAGACCTTTACATTTAGATATTAATGCCTTGTTCTTATATGCACTTGGCAATATCAAAATGCACCCCCTGCCCATGCTGATTGATCTTCAACTTTCTTAAATCCAATGAAAGATTCATTAATTTTTATTTTAATTGGTTTGCCGGATTCGTTTTTCCTGATGATTACATTTCCTAAAATTTGATTTAATTGGTCAACTTTTGATACATCTTGGTTGTGTCCTTTATAATAGACTAGTGGTGCTACAACAGCACATACTTTCTTGCATAATTTCTAAATTTGCAATTTTTGAAAATTTAGAGAGTTCAACAAAAATGACACCCACACCATTCTTGTAAGTGACTTCTTCTCTCTGTGGAAAAATAAAAATTTAAGAAAAAATTTCAAGCACAAATCACCCGAAAACTACTTGTTTTTTTCAATTGTACATGACCCTTTTTAAAGATTGACTTCTTAAAACACTTATTTTAAGGCAAGAATCGCTATCATTCATTTTGCGATTGAAACATTAACTTTTTGCAATTTTCGAAAATACATAGGTAATGGGACAAGCATCATATTTTTTATCGTCCCTTGATAATATGAGGATTATGTAAAGAAAAAAATTTGGAGCGGTTTCTGAGAAAAAAATATTAAAAAAGTTTTTAAATTGCCTATATTTCGTGCAAAATTGCATAAAAACTACTCATTTTCAAAAAATTAAACATGATCTTATATCAAGATCTGACTTTAAAGAACAGATTTCATTCGGGAAAAATCTCGATCTTCAATATTATATTTGTAGAAAGATGCCCCAAAAAATTATACTTCTGCAATTTTCAAAAAATCTGGGATTTCAACAAACATGAGGTCTGCACTTTAACTTCATTTCACTTAAGCTGTTCTTAAGTGTTTTTTACACTATCTGAGGATAAAGTTTAATCAGAAATTTAGGAGCCATTTTTTAGAAAACGAAAAAAAAATTGAGACTTCATGTAAAGTACCGTCAAAAATCAAAATATCCGATTGAAACTTCCAAAGTCTAGAGTTTATTCAGATAGATCAGAGAATATCAATTTTGGAGAAAATCGGCTGCAGACGCTAGCGTTGACGAACAAACACAGACGTTTTGCATCAATCGATTTTTCTTTACAAAGGACCCACAAAACATGACTTCTGACTAGACCAGGGTTAGAGAAAGTAATTTATTGTATATAGCAACACAATTTATCCACTTTTTTATTACTAGGGTCCGGCAACGAAAGATTTTCTGCTGAAAATTCGCTGTTTTCCGGTGTACGATTACATAACTTCCTATTCCTACGAACGTAAGTGCGAGAAAGTAAAACTCGGCGCCTCATTTATTTCTTCTAGGATTTTATCAGACACAGTTTTAGATAAAAGACATACTATTTCGTTTTCAATTTGGGGACTAGCACTCGATCCCCGGACATGGTCCTGTTAGTCCCCTACACCGTTGAGGGCTAATGACCTAACGCCTTGAGAAAGGAGGTGGTGTTTCTTGTTATGATAAAATTGAATAAACATAATTGTGTAATTAAATAATGACTTATTCACAAGTTAATTCATTCTCCATTTCACTATCCAGCTGTTTTTAAACACGGTGTAAGAAATATATATCTTACACCGTGTTTCAAATGAACCGTCTCAACCATCAAGATAGCCTTAAGTTCGGGCATAGAGTAAAGATGTACACCTCTTTAGTCTATGGTTCGGGCATCACAATCTGCTCCAAACATGAGTAGAGCCCATTGCCCCCCAGCAGATTGTATAGCATGGGTAACCAATTTAAAGATTGGCCCGCTCACCGAGTATTCAAGTCTTCAACCAACTCGAGTAAAACTGGAGCCTTCAGAATCAATTCCAAATGTTCATAGGTGTGCACAGCCTAAAACGAGGGGGGAGGCAAGTTCATTTCTGGGCTCTCTTTCCCAATAAAATGTTTTACTTACATAAGACATAAGGATAATAACATAGTAAAAAAATAAATGAAACATACAAGGAGAATTGAATTATTCAATTATTTTTTAATAAGTACAATTAAGTTTATCACAAACCAATTACAGACCTGCCTGATGGTTTGTAGATACTCTTCTCCAAATGTAAATCAATTTCCCAAATTATCAGAATAAAAAGAGGAAACTCAGAGATCGAACATTTGCGGAAATAATTTTTTGTTTTGTGGCATAAGGCCCCTTCCAAATGTTCAGGGGGCCACAGCCCCGCTCCCCCTTCAGTGCGCAGGTCTATGCACACGTTATGGTTGGTTGTTAGTGATTCTGGACGAGTCAACTACCGAGGTCATTAGTCTCGTAAGTGTAGTGCATACTTTGCTTGGGGAGGTGGCGGTGATTTTCCTCCGCTGGATGGCGAGATCCGGCGCCGACCTATCGTCGGCTAGAGGGATTTCCCCTAACGAGGTATCTCCCACCAGCGCGGCACCGCCACAGCCGGGAAAAGCTGTAAGCTCCCGACCGATCTCCCGGAATATGAGGCAGTGTAGTGCATGTTAGTGTAAGTGTGTGTGTAAGGGGAGAGGATAGGACAAGGAAGAGGAAGGAACGATCGCGCGCGGTCCGTGGCCCGTTTGTTAGGGTACTGCTCCGGCATTCGCCTGGTGTTGATCGGAGAAACTTGGGAAAACTACCGATCAGAGCGATATGATGCGGTTACGATATGATAGTATGCCATCTACGAGTAGACACGATTTTTATCCACTCTCCCAATGACAATATCCTACTTGCTTGCCGCTATCGTAGTGTGACGTCGCGGGAATACACAATAATCACAGACATGAGTTTCAATGATAAATATGTACAGGTTTATTCACAATATGTACAGTAATAATTTAAGTTACTCAGCTCTGGTAGATGTTTACTTCCCTGATCGCAGGAGCGATCCTTAAGAATGAATGGACTGACTTGTGGCCCGCGCCACTCCTCAGCGAGCCTCCCGCACACAGCAGACAGCTCCGGCGACCTCAGTCACCCGTGGATATAGTCCACAACGGCGTCCCAACACATGGGTTGCCGCACGAGCCTAGCTCGGCTCCTCTCCGCCCCGGGCGCAAGTTTGTGCGTTCGCACGAGGGTTCCCACTCAGCTCAACAAACCCCGCCCCCGCGCTCTACGTTCGCTCTTATATAGCTACCACCCACGTGACCTGAAACGTCACTGGGTTTTGCACACGGCCCGCGCTAGCCGCTTTGCCAGGCATTTTTTGGACATCCATTTCCATGGATTCCAAGAATTTGTCACACGGCACGCGGCAAAAATGCGCTGTCCCGCACTTTGGGCATCCCTTTCCCTAGCTCTTAGGATTTCTCAGAATACCTCGGCGGGTCACATCCTGCCTGACCCCTGGCGTCTAATCCTCTGCCGCCGCACCATTGTGGCGCCCCGGCGGTTGCTAGCTGTAGCCCTACAATACGTTACAGTAGGACCAGTTTAGATTATACAATAATTTACAGAGAACAGCAGACGACACAGTTCATCATGTTTGATCATGTTTAATTAAAACCCAATGTTAATACATTTTGTAGTTTGCCAATTTTAGATAAAAATTCTTACTGTAAAAGAAGTTTGTTGCCCATTCTGAGCGCCCCTTTTCAACAGTCAAGCTGTTTTATTCATAATATTAATAACAATATTTCATTCTATCCATTTGTAATTCAAGATCAAAATTATTGGCAAAAAGTACCGCATGAAAAGAAAAAGCTCATTAAGTAAGACAAAATTATTAGCAAGGCAGATGGTTGTTCTGAACACAGAACGGAAGGTTTCTGATTAGCCATTCCAATAGGTATTTTAATCGAGCTAATAGCAAGTTACGCAAAAATTCAAGTGGCAATTACGCCTAAACGGTCTGCGTAACGCAAAAAGTTGTAAGAAACTAAAGTGTAGGAAATTTTGTGTAGAATATTTTGGTACAGAATAATTTTGCCTAAATTCGGTAGGTTTTTAGATATAGCCGAAAAGAAGAAAATGTTATCTTTTCGTTTTTTATTATCTCAAATGCCAATGAAATTTTTTTTGGCACACTTCGGATTAGTATTCAGCACCCAAAAAACATGGAGCAAAAAATAGAAACTACACTACAATATGTTTTAGCAAACTACGTAATAAGTAGACTAAAACTACGTCATGTTCGCCACATGTCTCTCTTATCCCCCCCCCCTCCTCCAAAGCGAGGGATGACCCAGGCATGGGGTTATACACCAGAGAGTATATACACCGTTAACTAGTCGGCAAAGTCGGACAGTGAAACCAAAATTCAAATCATTCATACACGCATAGATTAGTTTATTGTGTAGTTCAGTTTGTATTTTTTTTGTAAAGATTAAATAATTTATTTCCTTGAGGGATGACGTATAGGTTACACCCCATCATATATTTCCGCATGCCAATGAAATCGCAAAAATTAACGTTTAGCAATACATTTCACTACTAACATTGAAGTAAACGCTCTTGTCTCTTTTGCTACAATTGAAATGAGTTACATACGTAGCGGTAAACATCAATGAAACTATGAAATCGATCTATTTTTAGGCATTATTCTTTCTTTAGAGCAGTAAGAGAGTTTCTTCAAAGTTCATGGAAAACATATCGTAACTTAATTTACTGCTGTTGTCTTGTGAAACCTACTAGAAAATATTCCTCAACGATTTCTTTGTTCATTAATTTTCGAATGTACCTCGCAAATCACATGTTTCACCTGCGGTGTACGGTGTTGTCATTTGTTCATAATCGATATCGTGTGTGGGTGTGTGTTGGTGCGCAAAGTAGAACAGGGGGGTAACAGGGCGACCGAAGACTGTCAAAATGGGTACTTAGGGTCCTTAGAGTGAAGTTACTGTGAATATTCGCCTATTTCTATTTTCATTCTTGACTCAGAAAGACGGCTGACTCATGCTTTAGAAAGAGTAATCTGTCAAGGATGGATGACAAGAACTGCATCAAGGATCGTATTTTGAAAGACGTCGGGAAGTCAATAAAGCTGGTGCGTAGTTTTGAATTACCACCCTTTTCCTAATTTTATGCACGTAAAATATGAAAATTGAATTGATTTTATGACTTTTTACTATATGATGTTTTAAGACAATTGTGTTAACTAGTTGTTTTGGTCTGAAGATTTCTGACTGTGAAGAAGCCATCTGTGTTATTATATGTTGCTTTTTGATGAAAAACATTACAAATATTTCTCATATTCTGCCTCTTTATTTCTTACTTCATAATTATTGATGTATTGTTGCTGGTTCTTTGTTTTGAACAAATAATTCTTGAATGTTTTTTTCTCATTTTGAAGATATCTCAACTACTTGTTGTATTAATAACTTGTAACCAATTCCCTTATGGTACTAACATAGTCACTAACAATGGTGCTTACACTAGTGTATTTATGCATGTGTTCTAACAGATACAACAAGTGAGTGTAGGGATTGAGAATTGCGAAAATTATGGCTCTGCTGGAGGTAGTGGTGGTGCAGTGAATAGCAATTCATGGTTGGTTCAATCTTTATGTTGTCATCTTGATTTGGCTTTTCGTCATGGATTGCGTGAACCATCTCTTGGATTTTGGCCATTACTTCAAGGACTTAGTCACTCAGATACATTTCAAGTAATAGATGGATTGCAGAATATTTGTTCACCTCTAGGGAAAGGTACCATTTAATGTAACACTGGGAATTGCTATGAGTTTGGAAATATTTTTTGAGTTTGTATGTTTGATATTTTTGTTGCTGAATTGATTAAAACAGTCTTTAATAATCAGTTTGCTTGATCTGCACTTTATTTAGAGATTAGTGAAGTAGATTGTTTACAAGAGAATTGTGTCTTTTAAATTTCATGTATGCTAATTCTGCTTTCAATGTAGATAGTAATAATGATTGCACTCTAAAGCTGTAATGCAAGCATGTTTTATTTAAAGTGTTTATTACAACCCTTCTGGTACCTGCTGGGACCAACATTAGTTACTAAACTATATTTGATGAAGGGCTTTTTATTTATTATATTATAGTGTATAAAATTCTGCGATCACATTTCTTATGATTACAAATGTCAAAACATTTGATGTTGTTAGTAGAAAAAGTTTAGTTTTGACATATATTGTAAAGTTTTGAAGGAAGTTTTTATTCTTCTAGAGTCCATTTTCCTCCCTTGTTGAAGAATTGCTTTTACTCAGGAGGATATTTGATTTGCCCTTTATAACATTTTTGTTTCAAGAAATGAAAGTAGTGTCTTTTGAATGTAGTGTGTTTCACTTTAGATATATTTTTATTAGCATGTATTAAATGATTTTGATTCAGGAATTGCTTCATTTAGTATCTGAATTCATTGTAATGCATATTTTTTTAATTAATAGTTGGTTGGTTTAGGTTTATTCTGAATTTCATATCTTCCAGAAAAATGGTGAAATTCTTATTCCATTATGTTTTTCATACATAATTATTATCTAATTATTGTAGTAGTCTCATGGTTATTATCTAAGAGTTGCTGATAATTCTGTGTATCATAACTATAAAACTTTTAAGTTAATTCTTTATCACTCTACTCAGAAAAGTTGAGATGTTATTGTCTTTTTATTCCAATGTCTTTTTTAAATTATTTTCATTATCTTCTTTGATAATTAAAGGAATGTACGTTTTTCTAATTAGACTTTTCTAAATTAATGTGAAAGATATCAATTTCAAAGCATATTGAATGGCACATTTTGTGTTTTTAAATATCAGCAACTGCTTTTGTGAACAATAAATATAACATTCCCCCCCCCCCCTCCCAGTAACTTAAAATTATTGTTCCTTGATTTTCAATTGATTGAAGAAATGTGCTTATCCTGCTGTTGATTTTAACTAGGAAAAAACATTTGCCGCATTGTAGATGGATGGTTTCAAAACTTCTTGAAAAATATAGTTCTGTTGTTTGATGCATGCCATTAGAATTGCTTACTTGCTTTTATATTATGTGATGATGCTGTGTTTGTGAATTCCTTTTCTTCTATATTTATAAAATCAATTCCTAACAATTAATGGAAAATCTATTTTTCACAGGCCTCATTTGGTTGCACCATACCTTGATGGAAGGATCTCTACAAAGCTATCTTTTGTGTTTAACTAATGATAATACAACCCTGCGACATTATTATACTTCAAGATCTATTCTTCGTGACCCTTCATGTTCACAGCAGCTATTAACTCTTTTGGCCGGTCTTGAAAATATTTCATTCACCATGAACACAGTAAGTGTTTCAGTAATTTTTTAATCAAATCTATGTATGTGATAAAAATGATCAGAAATTGGTAAACAAAATGCTTAAATATAAGATAAGTATTTTAAAACTTTGAATCAGGAATACATTTCTTTGATCTTTCTGTTCTGGATTTGGAAAAGTCTTTTATGTGGATCTTTATCTGTTTGCTTGTTAATATTCTGATTCCTTATTACTGAGATCAGACAAGCTACAGATACTAATATACTTTATTCTACAGTATATGCAGTTTGGTATTCATGTGTATTCAGTGTATGTTATTCTAATAAATGCATTAAAATGATCTTTTAAGAAAGAAATTGAAGTTTCATTCTGTAAAATCAACATAAGAGATAAAATATGTTAATAATAATAATAGGAAAGTTGAATAGTAGTGTTGGAAGTCTTTTGGTATGATTAACAAGAACTGAATTATTCTCTTTTAACCATTTGTTTTTATTAGTTTCCATATTCTTAAAGCTTTCTTTTTTCTGATTCAAGAGAAGATAATAAAATTGTGATTTTCTCTATGTTTTCTTTTGGTTACAGGATGGAACAGACTTGCAAGAGGCAACTGGTTTTTCAGGTTTGACATCAATGACTTCCTCACTTTCTTCTCCTGTAGATTCTGGTGTTGCTTTACTTGACAGTGATGCTGATGTTACTTCAACAAATGAAGTTACTGTGACAGAAGGTGATTCAGCTAGTCTGAGGGAGGTAAGATACAAATTCTCTGAGCGTGGATGTGGTTGTTTGTAGACTCAGTTTTTCAACTTCATGAAGATGCTATAATTTATAAACTGGAATTACTATTTTATTCTTTATTTTATTTGTTAAGAATTGTAATGTTGTGGTACATTTAATATTAAGTAAAGTACTGTTTCTTCAGCGTAGGTCTGAACAACTTCACTGTATTGGTATACTCATATTTAAAAAAATTGTAAAATCAGCAAATATCACCAACTCTTTAAGAAGTTATTTTATTGTTTTAAAGGATGTCTGCACTGAGATGTATTTCAGATTACTCCTGTGAATATGACTCCATAGTTCATTGTTTGAATTTATGAAAGTGTATATTTTAAAATAAAATTTTTTGTTTGAAGCACACTTTAAAAATGTCTGTGTCACATGTGATAATAAGTAGAATATTGATCAAGTAATTTTGTTCTACTTAAAGCGTTGTTAACTATTTGTCTACTTTGACAATCTTGAAGTTGATTGAATTGAACTAATTTAAGGTAGTTTATTTTTACCAAATTTAAACACTTGAAAAACAGTAGAGTTTTTCAATAAGAACATCAGCTTTTTTTAGTCACTTGGAAAATGGGAAGGGGGGTCTTAACTGCTGACAATTGCAAGAACTGAGGTATGATTTTAGAAGTGTTTTTGCTTTTTCCTTATAAGTTAGATGCCTCAGAGCCTTTGGAATCCTTCAGTGAATGTTTTTGATAATAATGACTGTAATTGAATATGAGAAGCAGTAAATATTTGTTCTGTCTTTTGTTGTGGTACAATGTTAGGAAATTGTGATGTTTTACTTCGTGTAATTATAAATGTCTTTGAAGATATTTGAGAGGAGGACATCTTGCAAAGTAGTGATTACAGGTGATCTGATTTTGTTGGTTCTTTATAAATTTATCTATTCCTGAGATCTTTACAAATTTGAGTATGTAATTCTACTTGTTTCTGCGAACACAAATATTAAAGTAATAAATGAAGGACTTAGGCGTAAAAGGAGGATTCTTAGAATTGTAAAGCAATGTACACTCTCATAGCCGGATTCACTATTAGAATTATCCTCCTGGCTGGATGGCCCATGGTCTAGTGAAAATCATATGTTGGTTGAAGTAGGGAACACGGTACACCCTTAGGAAAGCGTGGGAGGGGGAGGGAGAGGGGAGGGGGCAAAGGAGGGGAGTCGCCTTAAGCCCTCCCTCAAATTATGCTGCACCAATTTTCATGGCTCTTCCTCAATCCACTTTGTCCCCACCGCATTTTAATTCCAAAATACTTTCAAAGGCAAGTTTTCTCGCTTCGCTTGCCCGAATCCAAGTCACGGCGAGGCTCGGGCGATGCCCTCGGGATCACTATATACATCCTTGAGTCTATCCACTGCATAATTACCAATTCACTTTTACAAGCAAACACTTTATAAGAAAACCTTGAGAATTCCAACTGCGTAGTTGCAAACACGTTTGGAAGAAAGAACACTACAAGGTTTATCACACAAGCACACCACCCTGGTCGCAGTACTATTTAGTAATAGAGCTCCGGCAAGATACTCGGGTGAAATTTCCTCCCCTTATAATCGCCTAACCACCCCTCGTCCCCTCCACCGTAAATATCCCCTCGCCGGAGCGGCGTGAAGTGCTGGTTTAAACGACTTCCTTAGGTTATACTATGTTTTAGACTTCAACCCATATTTCCAAACATTTTATTTGCAACTGTGATAGACATCATCAGTGGCAGGCTGGTCATGGACAAAGTATTCTTCCAGACAGCTAGCAGGTGACTGACGTCAGTCATCTTTGAGCTGTCTGGAAGGATACTTCATCCAAGATAAATGATACTTTGTCCCCTGCTACTGATGATGTCTGCTGCAGTTGTAGATAAAATGTGTGGAAATTTGATTTCCACTAGACCATGGCCATCCAGTGCAGAAGATAATTCTAATTCTCAGATAAATTTTTTGATAATATAATTTTGGGCTTTTGCTGTCTTTTGTACATGGCACTCAAATAGTGAAAATATTGGCTTGTTGTTGGTCAGCAGTTGTCATAGTCGTATAACACATTTAAACCTCTTAAACTAACAACCTTCACATGCTCACACCTTGAAAACATTTCCTTGTGTGTTGTGTTTGCATATTTTTTTACTCTTGAATCCTTCAAATTTTGAACTTCAGATCTTGTCTACCACTTTTGAGACATCTTTTCAGAAGCATTGCTTCCAAAAATTAATATTAGGTTTTGTGAATTGTTGAAAATTCGTATGTGAAAAACTTTTAAAGGGAAATAATAACAATAATAATAATAATAATAATAATAATAATAATAATAATAATAATAATAATAATAATAATATAATATAATAATGATAATGATAATGATAATGATAATGATACTGATACTGATGATGATAATGACAATAACAACAACAATCATAGTAATAACAACAATAATTATAACAATATAGTTTGCCTGTCTGCCTGTACTTAAGTAAATTATATATATTTTTCTTCGTATATTTCTGTTACTGTATATATTTTTTATTGAAAAAATTATCACTTATCTGTATTTCAGGAAGTGGCAATGTTACCAGAATTAGAAGATAATCGGATAAATGATCACATCGTGTCTCAAGAAATTGTTAAGAATAAAGATGCAGTCGAGATCTCTGGTTACACAAGAAGTAATGAAAAGCAAGTTGCTGGTCCTTTAAATAAAGGAAATGTTTGTGAAGAACTGGATGGTATTCTGAAGTCAAGATTTGCTGAGGAACCTTTAGGAGACTGTCATTCCATGATAAATAGTCATTCAGAGAAATTCATTTTACCAGTGGAATGTGCCTCTGAGTTTGACCATAGTAAAGAACAACTAAACAAAATATTAGTTGATACTCAAGTTCTGTCAAATTCTAGTAGCAGTGTTTCATCAAGTAATATAAATAATACAGTTCCCAATTCATGCAATTTAACTCAACTTTCAATATCCACTTGTCTTAATCAGCCAAGTACTAACAGAATGACAGAAAGTTGCATGGCATTGATTGAAGGTAGGAATGAAGGTGTGAATATTGAATCATGCAAATCTGATGATTCTCTGAACGATAACAAGTGGGCACAAGAGGCAGATGTAATGAGTAAATCAGTTGGTGCTGATACTACTGTGATAAGGCGGCAGCGTAAAAAGAAACGCAATGGTCCTGATGTCAAAGTGAAGAGAGTGTCATTTCATGAAGACCTTCTAATGCAAACTAACGAATCAACTTCGGGATTTTCAGCAAGCTTTTTGCCTCCCAATCCTGTTATCAAGTGTGATGTTGTGAAAGGACGATACAGTTGGTGTGCAGAGGGTGATGCTCCATTTTTTGAACAACGTAAAAACGAAAATGATACAAAGTCGGATGTTTATCTTTCCACATCTGGAGGAAAATTGAAAACTGATAGTGATGAGAGAATCATCGGTTGTACAGAAAAAAATCCTTTATCTGAAAATAAATTATGTACACAAGTTTGTGAAATCTCAAATCAGGAGAGTACCAAACTTGCTTCAAGTAGAGGTTCCATAATCGATACGAAATTGCCTCCAGTTACAGAAAGAGGTATGCCTGAAGGACAAGAAGATCCTCCAAAAACATCTTCATTGCTTCATCTCAATAGTATAACTGATAGTGTTTTGAAGAAATTTCCTTCCATTGCATCATCTATAGACTGGTCCTCTGATACAGAGAGTGATGTTTGTGACCATCGAATGAGTGGGAAAGGTGGTCTTGCTGCATCAAGGAAAGAGGATAGGCGTGTATCTGCGAAATGTCAAAACGCCTTGTTGAAATTTTCAACCTTTATGTCTCCTTCAAAAACAAGTCTTTTAAAGAAATTTATGAAGTCTGTGACAGAAAAGAAAAGCTATCAAAAGAAAGCTAAACTTCGAAAGTCAAAACCATTATACATATCTGGAGCAAAACCAGACCCTGTTGTAGCGGGCCAAACTCTTGCAGAACTTGATAGTATATATTCCAGTGTAAACAGCTTTACTAAAAGTGGATGTACTGTGGGAGCAGTATTTGAAAAAACCCTAAAAAATCAAATTTTTCATGATTCAAAAGAAACACTGTATAAGGTGGGAATTATTTTGTTAAAAATTCTTTTGTGTTATATTTTTATGAAATGACTTTTTTAGTAAGTAAATGTTCTTTAAGGAATGTTTGATTTTTAAAAACTATTTAATTGTTCTAGGTTTTCAAGGCGAATAGTTCGTACTTCATAGATGGAAAAAGCCAGCCACTGCTAATTGTACTCAGTGAATTTGGTATTTATTTTGTTGGCCTTCAACCTAATATGTCAGTCTGTCTTCAAGTAATGATGTGCTATGATGAATTAGGATCAATTATTGTAAGTATTTTGATTTCTTATGTTTAAATGATAATTTTTAAATTGTGTTGAACATGGACTTCAGGGTTAAAAATACAACTTTTAACTGACCCATTGGGTATTTTTGAGTTTAAAAAAAAATCTTTCAATTTAGTTCACCTAAAATTCTGATTTTCATCAGTCAAACACACACACACACACACTCTCACACTCACACACAGATGTACCACCTGTTTTAAGATTTCAAACTCATATAATATGGGTAATGAAGTAACCAATGTGAAACATGAAAGTCGCAAAACATGTTTGCATTTTGCTATAAGTTTATTTTGTACTTGTGTTGTCTTTGTATTTGTTTGTGTATATATTTGTTGAAATGGGGGTTGTCAGTACTAGCAAATGAAGTTTGTTCTTAGTTGTCAGTTTATTTTGTTCTTCTACTTATGCTGTTTTTTTGTTTGTATGCATTTGTTGTGTTTATATTTGAGTTTTCAATGAATATTTCACAAAATTATGTGTTGTTTTTTAATCAAATTAATTTTTAAAAGATAATAAAACATATACTATAAAGTTTTTGAGTTTATCAAGTTCTTTTATATGTTATAAAAACAAACCTGGGTGTTGTTTTGAGGCTGAGGGAAATTTAACCAATCCTGGTTTATTGATATTTTAATACAATGAATTTGAATATTATTGCTTCGGTTGACATAACCTAGTGAATGTAAATAGAAGAATATTTAATTTTCTTTCAGGTTGGTCCTAGTCGACAAACATTGCTTTTTGTTAATTTAAATCGCACCAAGCAAATGTTAGTCACCAGCAGTAATAGACTGGTCACAGGTGAAATCATTAGTCATATTGAGGTGGCAATGCGAAGATCGCCTATGAAATATGCACTACCTGCTGTTGGTCAGTTAGAATTGGACAATATGAAAACTTTGAAATTACAACTGTCAAGAGATCATGTGTTGCTGAATGTAAGTGGACCTTTTATGTGAAGCAACAAAGATTTTAAAATAATTTTCAAGATGACATTGAAGTTAATGACTAATTCTTCAATTTATTTTTACAGGATGAACAACTTCATCATTACAGCATTGCAAATATACAGGACAACCCCACTAGCCCTCCTTCAACTCCCCTTGGACCTAAAAAGGAAGGGCACTTGATGTTTCGACCTGCAACGAATACTCCTCTACAACCTTGGGAACCGGGATACTTCATTCTCAAGTAAGTCTTATTGCCTTGTACAATGAAAAATACAATTGAGTCTAGAAATGTAAAAACATACATGTGTATAATGTGGCAACAGATCAGGAAAATTGGAACTTGTCAGGAAACTCAACTGGAAAAATCAGAGAATATTTTATTTTTGTAGAAAAAATATTTTTAAAGGAATTACGATGAGAAGTTGTGTGTGAAAGAGGGCATATGCTAAAAAAGCTGCCGTGAGAAAACAGCTTTCAAAATTTCGTTTGTCAAATAATTTTATGTTAAATTCATGTCTAAAGCTTACTCTGAAAACATGCCTTATACATTATTGTTGTCAGCTTTCTTACGTAAACACATATTAAAGGACCTTGTCACAGAGTGAACTGTGTGCTCAAATGATTCAGATGATCCAGTTCGAACAAGTATTATGTTAGAATACGTCATGTAGTCAAATGGAAAGTGGCCCCCCAAATTGCACCAGACTATTGTTTGGAGTGGGCTACAAATGGATTGCCAGTTGCACCTCTGAAAGTGTCCGAAGTGTACTTTTTGATGAATTTTGCATTTAAACAGGTTACTAACTAGGTAATTCAAATTCTCCACCTAAAAGAACTGAATAATTTTTGTTTATATTATTGAGTATTTATGAAGTTATTTTCTCCCATTCCAGGTGTTAAAATTATTTTCTATTTGCAGGGGTAAAAGGGGGAGGGGAGGAAGTATGTGTGGGAAAGAGAGGGGGATGAGTTTGAAAAGATAAATCTTAGTTTATCTTGGTCCCAGTCATTCTACACAGAGTTGGTTCAAAACATTTGGGGCATTTTTTATATTCTTATTCTGCTAAAACCTTTGTTTTGCGAATTTTGTTACTGCATGGTTATTTAGCACATGGTGACTTTCCTAATTATTGTTTATTTCACTCCTTTATGTGTGAACAAGAAGTTATATCTGAAAGAAACTTAATTAATACTAAAAAAAGTCATCTTTTTCTGAATGTCTACATTACTATTAATAAAAATCAATCTTTTTTTTAATTAAAGACATTCAGTTTTTTTGTATGTAACTGATTTATTGTTCCAATTTGTCAGCAACGTTTTGGCTAATATTTTTAGCCATCTGTAGACCTCTGGTTTAAAACATGAGATTTTAATTCACAATATTGAATGATATATGGAAATGTTTTTAAATTGATGTGATCTAAGCTTTCTCTTCAAATCATTTGGAAAATCTCCCAAGATTACTAGATTGTCTGTGTACAGTATCACCAACACTGTTTCATTTCCATCAGTATTCAATCCATCTATGTGCAATAGTATTTTCAAAATCAATAGTGAATAATATAAATAAAAGATCTTGAAATTCCTTGGAGAATTCTCTCAGAAACATCAACTCAGAAACTGTCATAATTTGTATTTTAGGCGACTAATATAGGTTTTTATTGATTTTGCACTGACATCTAGCCAGTATAATTTGTGGCAAAGGAAGAAATGATTGATAAACTATTAAATGCTCTTTTGAAATCAAAGACAAGACAGTAAACTACTTTTTAGTCTCAAATGTAAGTCTATTGCAGTTTGCTGAACAAACATAATCTGCCCAAGAATGATTCTCTGTAGAGCAAAATTGATTCACTCCATAGACACCATTACTCTCTTCCCACTTTTGAATTCGATTTTTCAAGATGTTAGTGAAAACTTTGGTTATTGTATTTACATAAGAGACATTCTGTGTTCAACTAGGATTTGCTATTTTGTATCCGAAAGAGTATTCTTTCTTTCCTAAACTAACTGCAGAATTCTGAATAGTATTACATAGATGGTCTTGTTGATGAGTTAGTGTTCACTGTGAAGTCGTAGGCTTCCGCGGCCAGAGTCATGTAAATGATCTTGGCTGTCCAGGTGACGCTGCGTCGAAGGCTGTGTTGCCAACGTTTCAACCATCTTGTTGTGGTCTTCCTCAGGGCTGTTGTACTACACCAAAACAGCCCTGAAGAAGACCACGACAAGATGGTCAAAACGTCGGCAACACAGCCTTCGACGCGGCGTCACCTGGACAGTCAAGATCATTTAGTGTTCACTGTGTTCCGCAATTAGGTATTCAATTAAAAGCAATTTATAAACATCACCCCAGTGAACGCAGCCACTGTACAGGGTGTGTAAACAAATGCTACTGACAGCTTCGTTAATCACTATCAATTTACTAATGCACATTCATTCACTACAGGCACACTTTTATTCCTTTACACCATTACATAATTAACATTACAATTAATTATAATCAATTACTGTAAAATTCGGGACAATAAAGATGTGAGAAAAATAAGTATGAAGACCTCTGCCAAGAATTAAGTTTTCAGAAACTTTTCTTCCAGATAGTATTTGTTCTTCAGCATTGATATGTATATAACTGTTTCATTTAAGTCACATTTTTCTCTATTATACTTTCTGTTAGTAGGGTTTTCATTTTAATCTTATGTTTCTGCTTACTTACTTCTCTTTTTAACTTGTTATTTATTTCTGAAATCCTTTTTCCAGGGGTGGTGTTGTGTACATGTTTAGCGATCAAGGAAGTCGCTTACCAAAAAGGGTTATTCCATTGCATGGTGGTCAGTGCCATGGTTGTCGGCGAATACCCCAGGAAAGTAGACCACACACTTTTGAAATTCTTCTGGATCATAAACGTTCCTTCCAGTTTGCAGCAGCAGATGAATATGAAACTTCAGAATGGTTGCAAGCATTAGTACAGTCTGCTTCAGGGGTAAGAGAAAAAATAACAATTTTTTTAGAAGACTAGCCAGGAAAGATTTTAAATGCACTAATACATAAATCTGTTTGTTATAACAATTTAATTTTAGTGATGTTTGAATTATTGAAATCTCCCCATTCTATTTTCAGTTTTATGAAATGGAGCCGATTAATACAACTCCATGCAGCCTTATTGTCACCTCCCGACACATCATAACATGCCAAGAAAAATATCCTTCTGGAGTAGTATCAATACTCACTTGTGCTGCTATCTCAGATTTAGTTGCTTTTAGCATTGTGTCAATGGAGGACAGCTGGTGTATTCTGGTAAGTTATCTGTCTTTTGAAGACTGGTGTCTACAGCATAAATTAGTACATTATAATTTGTAGTAATCAATGTTAATACTTAAATTGCATAGTGAATGGTATGTGAATATTATGGTTGAAGTATCAAATAAGATATTGAAGGTTAATGTAATTTATTTCTGTTCTGATATGAAATGTATTAATTTATTTGTAATAATTGAATGTAAATCATTGGTATATGAATACTTCTAGAGTCGTCGAGGTAAGTAGGCATTGAGGAAAAATAAATAATTGAAAAATTATTTATTGATACACAGGCCCATGTAATGCATGGGCCAGAAGGACTCAGGCCCAGGGCCTCGAATGTTCAAGGCATTTCTTAAAAAAAATATTTAATACTACATTTTTCAAACAATAAAATAAAAAATGCATAAAAATGTGATGTGTGATTAAACTATATGCAAAAAATTGGGATAATGGAGTGATGTGTCATGCATCATTGGATAATATTTATTATACAGAATGTTGCTGGTTGATGCGAGAATGTCACGCAGTGATGAGAAGATGATATATATATATATATTATAAAGAAACTTAAGGATGCAATGGATGTTGCCAGAGTATCATGATCAATAGATCATGATACTCGGGAGTAAATGAATATGACATGGAGTAAACAAACATGGAGTAAATGAATATGAAAGAGCAAGGGCTGGAGTATGCATTATAGATGATCCAAAATGGAAATCAAAACTTAGAGAATATGGTTTATTTATGTTAGAGAAAGGATGGTGAAGGTTAGCCTACAGAGCAAACTAAATTGTCGAAGGTGTCTATGCCCCTAATGAGGGGAAAATGGAAACAATTTGAAATATTTTAAGAAGAGCTGCAGAAAGAAGTAAAGAGTCTGCAAAAATTATCAGTTGATATTAGTGGGGCACTTCAACATCACAATACCTGACATTAGTAGGCCAATGCGGGGAGAAAATACTGAATGAAAATGGATGAATACTATGAGATTTGGCCATAGTTTTTTCGACAGACATTAGTTATTGTAAATATTAAGAAAGAAAAAAAAAAAAAAAAACGAATTACATATCAATTTAAAAGTTTATATTTTTCATTAACCAAAATTTTATTGTGTGATATTTCGACGACATTAATCTTTCCTAATCTTCAGGTAACATTGAATTTAAGAAATTCTTTTTTTTTTTAAACATAAATAACAAGTTACTGACTTTAAAATAAATGATACAAATATAATGAATCACTAGCACTCAATATAAAATAACACATGAAGACTATCCATTTTGAACAACAAAATATAATACATTAAACTAAATAAATAATGTACATCTGCCAGGGCAGAAGCACATTTAGAATGGCAGTTACTTTAAGAGGATGGAAATGACAATACGTTATGACCATTATGAGGCGGTAGGGGAAGCGGAAACCAGGAAAGGGCTTTCAATTTACTTTTAAAAATAAGGTAATAAAAACAGACAAATTTCTTGTATTCCCTAAATGCATCAGAAGATGCAGAAAAACACTGGCCAAACTCCTCTAATATGAATGAATAATAGTAGTGACAATTTTCTGTTAGATTGAAATTGTGTGTTTGAATGAGATTTCTTGACAATGATATGAAGTTTACAGACACTTACTTCAAAAAGAGAGATATTAATAAATACACACGAGGGTTCGAGGCTCTAGATTGGTTTACATTTTAACCAATAAAAAGTTATCCCCCTGTGTAAAGGATGTACATGTCTTCAGGGGTCCCGACATCTACTCAGATCACTAAAGATTTGAAGTACCGGCCACATAGAGGAAGGTACAAAACCACATTAAATTGGAGCAAAAGAGGTAATCAATTGTCAGAATAAGATATCTGTGTACATAGAGATTACAAGAAGGTCTCAATCAATCTCCAGAGAAAAATTCTGTTGAAGAATCGACTACACTAAAAACCAATACGAGTCGAGAAGCAAATGAAGTCCTAGGGAAACAAATCAAACTTACAAGGAAAAGAAGTCTTAAAATATGGGATGACAATATTCAAAAAGTTATCAGACAAAAGACAAAAATATTGCATATAAAAAATACCTATGAAGTAGCTCTGAAGAACACAAAATGCTTTACCATCAAAATCATAATATCACCAGAAAAATTACAAGGAAGGCTCTTGGGATCATTTCATTAGGAGTATAGAGCATGATGTACATGGTCATCAAAATAGTCTTGTAAACTGATGAGACATCTCAATTCTAAAGAAAGAGATATAGCAAGGCTATGTATTATACCAGAAGACAACTGGAAGTGATATTATGAACAACTTTGGTTTACTGAAGAAGATGAGAGATACACCCATAGACATCATAGAAGTTAACAACCATGAAGGCAAATACTTAATGAAGAGATTTCTCCACATGCTAAATATGTATTGGTAAAAGAACCCAATACCTGAAGACTGGTGAAAGGCAAACATTACACCCCTCTTCAAGAAAGGACAAAGAAATTGCTGCGATAACTCCTGAGGAATTTGTCTTCTTAATGTGGGTTGTAAAATATATAGCAAAGTTTTAAATGAAAGATGAAAACTATTTCAAATGTTTTATTGTTAGAGGAACAATGTGGTTTTAAAAAAATGTTCCTTTGCAGACCATGTTTTCTTTTTAAAAAAGATAATAGAAATGAGATGCGAGTTTAACTTAGAAGTGCATATTTCTTTTATTGACTATGTGAAAGCATTTGATGAGGTAAAGAGAAATAAACTCTGGAATATCACACAAAATAGAGGATACCTGTCAAATGATCATCATCATCATCATCATCATCATGGTCATTGTCATCAACATCGTCAACTTCAGGAATTAAACCAAGTGCTTTTATTCCAGTCTCAAGTATTTTAATGCTGGATTTAAAAATGATCACTTCAGTGTTTCCTTGGGCATCCCGCATTCCTTCTTCTTCTTTGAGAAGTTGTTTTGGAGTGCTGCAATCTCCATTCTGTCAAAATGTTCCAAAGATACTAGTGATAGTTGATGATGTATAGCATCCTTGTTTTACCACCCAAGTTATTTCTTCCAAATCAAGGTCCTTTTTGCCATTTCAATTTCATTGCCATTTGCCATTTGCCATTTGCCATTTGCCATTGCCATTTTGCCATTTGCCATTTCAATTTTCAATTTTGTTTTCAACACACAGACTCTCAATAGCTCTGATTAAATGCTGTGGAATGCCTTCCTTTTTTATAACTTTCCATATTAAGTTTCTATTAACTTTTTCAAAAGCCTTCCAGAAATCTATAAAAGTTATGTGTATGGGAAGTTGATGTACTCTTCTCTTTTTGATAAGCTTAGTTAATGAAAATATACTGTCGGAACATGATCTCTGTGATCTAAAACCATGTTAAGCTTCCGAGAAGTGTTGAGAAGGCCAATTCCCTTATATACTTCAATTTTTCTATAATGGCCAATGACATAAGGTCATTGTTACACCTCCTGCCTTATAAAATGAATCTTTTTAATTAATTTGCGAACATCCTTCTCAGTGGGGCTTGTGGCGTCAGAAATGTGCATGCCACTGTTAAAAAGGAACATTGTATAAGGAAGGAGGTGTAACCTAATGTCGTCAGCCACTATAAAAAAGTTGAAGTACAGTCATTCTGGTCTTCCTTTTTAAACATTGGGATTATATTTTATATCCTCCATTCTTCTGGAACATTTGTCCAGCATACATTGATGAAACTCAGAAGGGGATCATGCAATATATATGAAGCATATTTAATAAGCTCTATATTTATGCCATCACTTCCTGGGGATTTTTTATTTTTGGAATGTTGTATGGCTATCCTCACGTCTGTGGTAACGGTGTTTACATATTCATTGATGTCTGCTAATAATATTTCTTTTGGATTATTTTGTGTCCAAGTTTTTGTAGTATTTTAACCATTATTTTTCTGTCACTTTTGAGTTTGAGATTTATCTTTTTTTATTTAGTTTAAATGTTTTAGTTTGTATACTCTGTCCTGTCTGCCGCGAACATCATGTTATCATGTTCTATGTTGCTGATATATTTGCTCCATTTATTGTATTTAATTTTCTTTACTTCTCTTCTTGCTATGGCAAATCATTGCTTGTATTCCAACCTTGTTTCGTCAGAGTTTAAATTGAGATGTCTTAAAGATGCATCCTTATTCTCGTTAATTATTTTAGCAATGTCATCATTCCATATTCAAAGGCCACATTTATTATATATTTTTATTTGTGTTCCTAATACTTCATTTGCTGTTCGGGTTTCTTCATATGTGATGTTTTCCCATTCTTCATTTATGTTGGTATTTGTTGGTTTAATTGTGGACTTTGGTTCAGCTGCCAATGTTAGAGGTGCCTTGTGCTCTCATCTGGTTTTAAATGAACTTTAAACATTTCAGGGTTTCTTTCTGAGCTTGTTTTGATCTTCAGTGATTGGTTGGGATATTGATCTTTGATACTAACAAGAATTGGTCGGATCCAATGTCTCAACTTCTGAATACTCTTGTGTTTGTGACTAGCTTTCCAAGTTTGTCATTCACTAAAAGGTAATCAATTATTGATCGAGAACCTCTAGCATTCCAAGTATACTTATGGATGTCTTTGGGTGGGAAGAATGTATTAGTTATTTTGAAGTTGTTAAAAGTGGCAAAATCTATGAGAAGGTGGCCATTTCCATTTACAGTTCTTTCCCCAAGTTTTTCCATGACATATTTTATAGGAGAATTATTAATGCAAGCATTGAAGTCTCCTGCAACTATTATAATCATTTGGATGTATATACTTCTCTGCAATATTTTATAGAACTCTTCAGAAATGTCTCTTTGCCCTTCTTCTGGGCTGTAAATTGCTACCATGGTTGTGACTCCTCTCATAGTTTTATACCTTAAGATTAAAATCCTTTCATTCACAAAAGTGTTGCTGTGGATCCTATTCTTCAATGGTTTTCGATCAGGACTGCTATTCCTTTTGCGGCTTGTTTTTCAGAGCTTACTCACCATACAGTAATATATAATCCTCCTATTTAACCGACTCTCTTAATTTCTTTTTAATTTCAGTGATGACTGCAATATCTTCATTCATTTGTTTAAGTTCCCTTTGAAGTTCAACCTCTTTGTGTGAGAGTTTTCTTACATTCCACACACCAATTTTAATTTGTTCCACTATTCCAAATCATTCTTTCCTGTTATTCTTGACCATTGTTGTCAATATTTGGTCAGACTGGTTTTTCTTTAATTGAGGCTTTTTAGTGTCTCCTGGATTGTCTCCTGGATACATAACTAGTATTTTTCATGGCAATGTGTGGTGGGGCTGCCACCTGTAGGTTCCACATCTAGCCGCATTTTCTCTCTGGGTTTCTTCTTACACTGATTGACTTTCAGGTCCAGGGAGACCAGTCTTCACAGAAGGATAAGTTCAGTAAGGACCTTTTCTGCCTTCATCTACATTGGGATGGTTTCCTCTTCCGTTTTTACAACCATTGGATCCTATGTTATTTCTTCTAATAGTAGGGGTGTGACGAAATATCTTAGGTTAAGAGTCACGTGTTCCCAAGCTTCTCAGTCCACCTGACTGCTCCTGTGGGTTCGGAGTGGGTCTTGCAGGATAATTGAAGGTGAGGTCAGTTGTTCATGGCTCTTTTGTAGGTAGGAGAAACCTGCAGTGTAGGAGGGGAATATATGTTAAGGAAATTCTAATGTCAGGAACCAGAAGCTTCTGAGCTTCTCAGTTCACCCTTCAGCTCTCGGGGTTTGAGAGAGGAATGTTGGCATGAAAAGAAAGACATGCCCTTGAGGATAGGGAATTAGTTGTCTCTTATAACAGGGGGGGGGGGAATCCCATGATCTATTCCCACCATCTATTCTACTAAAATACTCGAACGCCATACAGGGTAAGTCACATCTTTTTCTTCTTCTACTTCATGGTAAGCCACTGAAGGCCTCTTCCAACCCAGTGGTCATCCTGCCTTCTTCTTCTTGGGTGTCCTACATCCTGATATCCGAAAGGTTTGTAGTTATATACTATTTGTGTTAATCTTGATGTTTCCGTTCTATTGATATGATTTGCTCATGTGCATTTGCAGTCTTTGATTTTCTCATTTAGGTTGAAAATTTTTAGGGTGGACCTTATCTCCAAACTTGGAACAGGGTCTGCCAGAAAATATCCAGACAGAATATTCAGCAACCCTTCTCAGAAAGCACATTTCTGAAGATTCACTTCTCTGTTTCTCTGCTCTGTTCAATGCCCAGTTCTCACTACCATACTTCAAGACTGGAACTGCCATGATTTTATTAAGTCTTAACATTGTGTCTCTTACATTGTTTTTTAAAATTCTTTTAATGGTTCCACAAATATGTTGAAATTTGTATAACTTTTCTTGTTTGATGTCATTTAAGAAGGGAACATAACAGCCCAGATAATTGAATGTGTGGACTTGTTCAATAGTTTTGCCATTTAGAACAATTTTTGAACGAAGAGGATGCTTTTCCTGGATTTTGAGTTGGATATCTCTAAATTGTAATACTTTATTATGCTTTGCAATTTGAACAGAGCGAGTTGTAAATTGTATTTGGAGGAAGAGATAATGACCTGGTCATCAGCAAATAATATTGTGTTCAAAATAGTGTGATTGAATATAAAATTAATTGACAGTTGGCTTTGCTATTCTTCGATGACAGCGTCTTATATATGTATTAAATAAATTTGGAGGAAGTGGGCACCCTTGATGTACTCCTTGGTTTATGCTAGCAGAAATATTGCTAGATGTATTGATCTTAATGGAAGTATTTTTATATATTTCTTGTATCATCTTAATTAGATGTTCAGGATAGCCTTTATCTTTCATTATTGTCCATGGTTTTTGTCTGTTTATTTTATTGAAGGCTTTATTATAACCAATAAACAGCAAAAGAGTAGGAAGGTTGGATTCTCTGTGTTTCTGTATAATTTGTTTAATCATAAAGACACAGTCTGCACATGAGCGTCCTTCACAAAACCCATTTTGTTGTTGTAATACTACTTCAGAGATTTTATTCAGTCACCTAGTAATTATTTTAGCAAAACGTTTGTATGCGCTGTTGAGGAGACTTATACACCTTACACAAGTTATTACAGTCCATTCTATTGCCCCTCTTTAATACAGTGTGATGACCCATATCAAAACTAAAATTCCAACTTCAGTTATTCTCGCCACATGACCCCAAACCGAAGCAGGAAGCGGAAAATCGTCACGCTGTAAAAGGGAGTGCTCTGAGGAAACATGTTGACAATCCTGGACACAACTTCCCTTGACAAAGAAAAGCACTTTAGAAACCCCCCAAAATCATATAAATACGGGGCGCCTGAGACAACAACAAGCAGAGAGAGAGACCTCTGTGCCGTGTCTCCGCCGCCAGTCGTCATTTCTGAGTGCTGTGCCTTCACCGTTCGAGTTCGCATTTCTTCATTAGTGGACCAAAGGTTTTTATAACAATTTAGTCACGTCTGTCCAGGTATGTTGTTTAATTCATGCTGTATCACATTCTTCCTTATCAAGATGCTTCAAAATTTTGAAAGCTTCACCCGAATTTCTATGAAAAGAGTGCTCTAAGTTATGTATCCCAAACTTTACTATTCAATTTTCTCACAGCCGTTTTAGCTAAAGCACTCTTTCTTTTATGTTCAATTTTATCAGCAACAGATTCTGAATTTAAATACTTTATATAGACTCTCTTTTCGTCATTAATAAGTTTGTCAATTTCCTCATTCCAGATGTTTAGTTCTTTTTTCTTCGATCTCTTATGTCGACGTCCCAATGATTCAAAAGCTGCTTGCCAAATTATTCCCTTTAAATCGTCCCATTCCATTTCAACATCCAGGCTCACTTCTCTGTGATCTAACTTTTGTATCAATCTTTAGCAATATTATTTCCTTATACTGTCTACATGAAATAGAAGGGTTTTGAAATATTCCTCTAGGCTTTGGCAATTGTCGATGCTTTGTAGCCCATCTAGTTAGTAAGTTGATAGTAGAAACAATGAGGAAATGAACAGAATTAATATCTGGACCTCGATATACCCTGGTATCTTGTACTTGTGACATTAATTGTTTATTTACAAGAATATAGTCTATTATAGATTTTGTGCCTCTACTACACAAGGATATTTGTGTATATCTTTGTGACTATAAAAGGAATTTGATGTTCTAAAATTATTAAATGTAGCAAAATTTTGAAGCATTTTCTCATTTTCAATTATTGTAATTTCTCCATTGGTTTCCACTATATCTTTTATAGGTTGTCTTCCAATTCAGGCATTTAAATCACCCCTAATAATGATACAATCATTCTTATTTTTTCTGTCAACATGGGTTTGTTGCATTTTATAAAATATCTAACTTTGTTCCTTCCTGCCTTTCTCTGGGGCATATAGTCCAATTATCGTTAGATAACCCCTTCCAATTTTTAATCTTCTATTTACAATTCTATCTGATACAAATATATAGCTATCAGTTCTGCTTCTGTATTTGTTATTCAGAAGAATTTCTATTCCAGAGGAGCCATGTTTGTTTTGGGGTACTTCACTATAAAATAGTATATAATGTTCCAAATCTTTTGTGCACACTGTTTCTCCATCATGTAGCCAATATAATTGCTAAACCAGATGAAACCCACAATGATCAAGAGAGACCAGAATAGAACATCATATGATGATTTAGGTTGGTAGTTCCTTTCATTTTTTTCCTTCTTTCGGTGATGACAGTTATATTGATGTACATGTTTCTTATTTCAAGTACCACCAAGCCTTGAATATATTAATAAGATCTTGAATTAGTGTTTTAATTTTTTAAATATTATTCAATTATTTAATTATTGGAAAATGTAGATGTGGAAGTATCGTTGGAAAGTTCTATCATTTTTGTTGGAGTGATGTTTTCATGATTTATTGTATTGTGGAGCTGCTCTTATCTGTATGTGTTGAATAACTGAACATTTATTTGAAAATGAAGCAACACTTGTTTTAAAAGATTAATAGTTTTTCAGAAAATTATAAATATTTTTCACAGGAATTTGCATGCCATGAAGTACATGAGTCAAGTGGAGATTGGGCTGTTTACTTCTCTGATAGTGCTGAAATGTTAACTTTCAAGCAAAATCTGGAAAGAATCTGGAAAGTCCAAATGCAGGTAGATCTCATACTTACTTTTTTAAACTATTATTATCATTATTATTATTATTATTATTATTATTATTATTATTATTATTATTATTATTATTATTATTATTATTATTACTACTACTGCTACTACTACTACTACTACTACTACTATTACTACTATTACTATTACTATTATTATTCAAAAAATTTTTTATAAATAGAATAGTGATTGAATTTGGTCCGTGGAAACTATGAAAGCACATAAATTGCTGTTGTTTTCATTTTTCAAAATAGATTTATTTTTTACTTTAGTACTTCTAGATAAAATGATTTATTAAGAAGTGAAATCATACACCACTTGTACTTTTTTAGTGGTTTGTTGTAGTTGCAAAGACCTGTTTTAATGTTGGAAGTTTTAATGTTGTTATAGGTGTTGAATTTATTACTTTAAGATGAATCATAATTTAAACATTGTGCTTGTTATTAGTGTTTAGGAGGCATGTTGCTTCATTGATTTGTTGTTTTATAGGAGGAATTTCCTCTTCATAGTATCTCTAATTCTCCTCTTCGACAAAGATGTGAAGAGACCAGTCATTTCCTTACTGCAGCTTGGGACGAGATATTATTAGCAGATCATTAGTGAAGGACTGTTGCTTACCAAAAGATTCTGTAAAGTTGTGACACAATTTTTGAGACTATTTATGCCTCTTAATTGCATGTTATTTTTAACATATGTAATTTCGAGATAGTACATGAATTCTTTTAGGTATGTGGATCCTGTAAAGACTGATGTAATTTAATGCACAAGAAATTCTGCAGTTGCTATTGTGCACATTGTTTCAATACGAATTTATTTATTTACATTTTGTTGGTGTATCTGTTGTGTTGCGTAAGAGAGATACTGTGACAAATGCAGTGGTTAATTTTATTCTGAGGACATCACAAAGCTCTCGAAAGGATTGAAAGCAGTTTGTAGTCTAGCTTCTGGAAGCTCCTTTATTGTTGGTAACTGCAGGCGGGCTTGCTGTTGCCTTCGTTATGGAAATATGTTTTAGAATTGAAAATATACAGTGACTAGTTATTTATTAATATGTGAAATAAGCTTATGTGTTGTAAGATATTCAGTCCTTTAAGGATAATTTTTTTTACAAACTGTAAAATAACTTTAACTTCTATCTTGCACTATGTGTAATCATTATTACTAAAATATATTATGTGCATTATTTGGACTTTGTCCTGACTAGATTTTTGTAAGTCTCTTTGTTTTTACACTTTTATGTATATCATAAGATGTATTACACTATTGCTTATATAAATTTGATAGTCGATTCAGTAAACAACCAGGACACTTAGGGTGTAGATTTGCAAATATGGAGTTTTGATCTAGAAATCAAGCTCATATGTGACACCAACAAAGAGCTAAATTATAATTAGTTAAAGTGAATTGCTCTTATATAATTATGCTTGTGAGTAGTACATATTCTGAATATCATCTTATGATCTCACATAATGAGAAAAGTGCAATGTCTGAAAATAGTATATGTTTTCTTCGTGGAAAAGAATTTAACAATACTGAATAAATTTGATATATCTCCATGAGGACAGTGAAATTCCAGTGCAGTGCATTATTTAATAATTATTAACATACTCTAAGATGTTGTGATACACTAATATTAGAGCTACAGGGATTTTTATTATTCAGTTTTCTGTCGAATTGGTAACACACAGTGTTATGTAGTGGTATGTGCTAGAATTTTTTTGCTAATGTGCATTTAGGTACCTGTGTATATCCACAGGAGACAATTAGTGAGAAAAGGTAACTGGTGCAAGTTTAATTAATAACATTTGGTTGGGGATGATGACAGCTTTCATGTTGCTTGTTCGTTGCATAGCATGGTATGGAACTAATTCTTATTACCGTGTACTTTTTAATGGCATTCACTTTCTTTTGGCTGTGGTTGTACAACAATAGATACATCTGGTTTAGCAAGAAGCAGCAAAAAAAAAGGGAGATGGGTGTTGGTCACTACCAACATGTAGAATATCTGTAAGGAAAAAAAATAAAAACAATAATTTTTTACCTGTCTAAATCTTTGTCAAGTTTGTTTTTAATGAGCAATGTGGCAAAACAATATTACTGAAATTTCATTCAGAACTCTTCACTTCTTCAGTATTAGTTGGAATTACTCTGTACACTGTGCATGAAATTGTTGAAATACATTGTAAGGTTTTATTTCGATTTCCACAACAACATGATAATTTTGCATTCATGTCAACAATGCAGATATTTTTCACTCAATATATGGAATTGAAAAATATTTGTGAATTTTAGCAGTTATTGGGTCAAAGTTGCTGTTGTTGTGAATGCATGACGTACCATGTCATACAAACGATGCCAAGTGATGAGCATAATATTAAGCTTGAATTTTGTGATATAAATTTTTTTCATCACTCTTAGCAGAGACTAGATTCTGATGTTTAATAAAATTTTGTTAATGAACAATGTGCAAATTTATGTAAAAATCAATGTAAAGCAGCTTTATGTGATATTTTGTATATTTTGTGAATAATTTGCAATATTTGATGTATTATTATTAAAGTTTTGTTGCAATATTTTGTATACTATAACATGTATTTCAGTGAGTTAAAATTAATCATGTTATTAAATTTTATTCGTGAATGCAAATACGAGACAATTGTGATTTCTCATGTTACCAAAAGCATCAATGTTTTAATTTACATGCTGATATTAATGGTTGATCAGTGACTTAGTAAGGACTGAAATATTTGTAGATGTATGTATGCCCAATAAAATTGCATATTATTACTATAAAATGTTTTAGGATGAATTAATGAGATTGTGATGGTAGTTTTTTCTAATATACAATATCTTCAACTGGATGAATTTAGGTTAAATATTAAAAGAGATTTCATTTGGTAGCTATTTATTTCAGAACTTTCAAGCAAACAAGTCAAGTAGTGAGTCACTGATTTCATTTTTTAAATTATCAAAATGAAAATATGTTGTTATATCAATAATTTTTAGATTGTACGTTTTTTATGAATTAATTATTGGTAGAATCTGAAAGAATACGTTGGTTTTTATTCTGTGAATTATAAGTTAATCTGAAATATTTGGAATTTTATAAGGATGTTTCATATTATTTTCCTGAAAGAATTGAGTACTGTCAAAATTTGAATATCTTAATTTACTATATTTTAATAGTTTTAAAAATGTAAAAGTGTTTTCACATGTCTATTCAGTTACCTTTGGGTGTTTTATTCTTTCTTTTCATTACTTTTGATTATTGAGATGTTTGTCTCACAATAATTTGAAATATTTTAATTACTTTGTCAAAAACCTTGATAAATGATCACATTTCTCTCTGCTTTGCTAAACAAACAATTTACATGATGATTAAACTGTGATTGTTAGTATCAATAAATTATCATCTGGAACACTACGGATTTTCAGTATTTTATTTACAGAATGTGTCAGTTCACTAGATACTTTATATAAAGAAAATTGTGTATGTTTTCTTAATAGATGGCTCTTCACTTTCTCAGAATCATTATATTTGTATTGATTCTTTCATAGTGAAAGAAAGTATGAAATAAGAGATATTTTGGAAATGCATTACGCAGGGAAGACATACAAAAATTACACCTTAAAAATAGATTGACTCTCAGCCTAATCTGCTCAACAACAAGTTATGAACATCCCTGTTTTCGTTACCATTTCATGGAACATTTTTCAAAATTCTTGCTATTCCTATAAAAGCTTCCTTGCCACTTGTATTCATATCAACGAAAATAAGACCGGAGATTCTAACCTGAGCGTTACTCTAAAACACGTAACTACTCTAGATCACTGTCAAAATGATCTCCTCCCCCCACCCCCTACTGTGGTAAAAAGTTATGTACAATACTATTTTCTCAAAATGTATGAACGTTTTAGAATTTCGTATTATTTGGAATTTAGCAACCAAATTTTGCATTCAACAACTTTAAGTCTAGGTAAAAGTTGTTGTATTTAAAATATCCATTAGTAATTAATTAAATATTTAACCAAGTAAACGAAATTTTGAAACTTCTAGTGCATTTTAGAGGAACTAAACTGAGCTGTTCATGTCACCTGGTAGGTAGCGCTGGTGCCCAACAACACCACACTGCTTGAGGAAATCGTTCTATTGCCTCTTCTCCATAGACACCATAGTGTGTGTGGTCTATGCTCTTCACACTGCTTGTGCATGGACTGAAAAAACTCTGCTTTACAAAAATGGAACAACTTTTAGAACTCACAAGAAATAAACAGGCTGTTTCTGAAAGACAATTCACCCCTAAATCCCAATATCATCACCATCATGATGAAGTATTAAGGTTTAGGAGTAAAGGTCTGTATCTTTGATCCAGTATTACCTTAGTCTCTGCTGAGGTGTTTGTGGTCCTTCCATCTTTTCCTTGGGCTGCCTGGTTCTCTTGTTCCTCTTGGTCTTGTTTTAGGATCTATTTTGGGAATCTGTTTTATTTCAATCTTCTTACATGATCTTGCCATTTCCTTTTTGGTATCTTTCTATTTAATTTATTATTTTGTTAATTTTCAGCTTTTTCTTGTCTTATTTTCTTATTCTTTCTTTTCTAGACACTCCTATGAGTGATCCCTGGTATCTCATCTGAGCTGCTTCTAATCTACTTCTGTATATTTAAGATCCACATTTTGCTTTCATATAATAGGGTGGGTTTTGCGGAAATTTAATGGAGACTAATTTTTTTTTTTGGGGGGGGTCATATTTCGAAATTTATTTTTTATTTGTTCCATTGATTTTATTGCATCTTGTTATGAAAGTTCTCGAAAACTCAAAATTTTTGGGTGAAGACGAACTTTAAAATGCCCATTTTCAAAAATGCTCAAACATTTTCTTAAAAGTGGCTTCATGTTTACCAATGTAAATATGCATATATGTCCAGAATTTAACCTTGTATAACATGCTTAATCTCATATTTCAATTCTACTATTAGGAATCTGAAAAAATTGAGAGGAAAAAAATAATTGACTTATAGGCACCAATAGATGGCAGCTGAGAAGACGATGTGGCAAAATCGAACTAGAGATGCTACAGAAAAGCACAGACTTTCTCGTAGTAGAGTTTTCTAATTTCCTTGGTGTGGACTGGCTTTAAGATCATGCTCCATTCTCTGGCCAGCTGCCATCTATCATCACAGTAAGTACATTTTCTTGACATTTTCTCAACTTTTCAAATTCTTAATAGTATAATCAAAGTATGACTTGAAGAATATTAAAGAAGAGTAAAACCTCGTCCAAAATAGAAATTTTCATAGAAAATTTTTAAGCCATTTTGAAGAAAATGGCAACTAAACATTACTGTAAATGCAGAATTTGAAGCTCCTTTTCGCAGGAGTCTGTTGAGTTTTCCAAAAACTTCATTTGAAGCACTTCCACTCACAAATGCAATAAGGTATACACATCGATGGAAATGTGCATATTAACAACGTTAGAGATATTGACAAAAAATTACATTTCTGTGATTTTTGAAAAAACAAAAGAACACACCAAAATGAACTTTACATAATATTAAACAGTGCAATTATCACTATCCATCGGGAAAATTTGAAGAAACAATTTGGAGCCATTTTTGAGAAAATAGCTTTCGAGCGTTTCTGAAAATGCGTAATTTTTAGCTCATTTTTACAGAAAACTAGAGTTTCCGAGAAACTTTATATGACATTATTTAAAGCAGATGCACTCATAAATCTAATAATGTGAAGAAATTGCCTCTAATGCAAATATTACCGACGTGAGAGACAAGTCAAAAAAATGATATTTTTGTAATATTTGAAAAAAAAAAGTTTAGAGCAATATGACGTTTATGGCATCGGATGGGGTGCATTTGGTAATACCCCTACGAAAACTTTAAAGAAAAAATTTGGAGCCGTTTTTTGAGAAAACCATGTTTTTGTAATTTTTTAAAATTGCAAATATTGTATGCACTATTACACGAAAACTCAAATTTTCAAAAAAAATCTTCATAACCTTAATGAGAAAATTATTTATGAACAACAAATTTCATTTGAAAGAAAAATCTGTGTGTTCAATTTTATAGTTGTAGGAAGACGCCGAAAAAATCACTTTTGCAATTTTCCAAAATTCAGAGTTAACCGTGAAAATCGGATCTATGCCACATTTATGTGTATTTTACTCTATTCTTAGAAGAAATTTAAAGAAAAAATTTGGAGCTGTTTTTAAGAAAATTTTGAAAATGTCCGGGGGGCTTCATGTAAAGTACCCCCAAATTTTAAAGAATGTTTTTCAAAATTTCAAAGCTTCGAGAGTCTGATGGACAGGAGTTTCTTCGATTTAGAAAAGATCGGACTAGTGGTTTAGGCGCAAGTAGTGTTCCCAGACGGAGGAACGTTTTGAAAGAAAACCACTTTTTCGATATCAGGGGACCCCAAAACGTGTATTTCCGTTGGAATCTCGAAATCGATTTTCCGCAGCAGTACATAACTTTCTCTATACGACCTATATTACCCCCGTATATATGTATGTATACGAGAAAGTAAAAAGTAGCCCAGATTGAAGAATAAGGAAACACATGGGAAAAGACGAGAAAGTCTGCGCCATTCTGTAGCACCATTAATTTGTCTTCGCTATTGAAATTTTCGTGTAATTTTCCTTGCTCATTGTGTTCAATTCAAGGCTGTTCTTTACAAGTCCTTTTCGGATGTCAAAATTACTTGGTCGTCGACCTAGAGTCAACACCACCTATATAACACCTATGTCTAGGTGGTGTTGGTAAAGGTTTTTATTTCTTTGTCTATTGCAATTGGTATGCTTCTTTCTATTTATCTTTTACATTACCTCACCAAGTGACCATATGGTGATTCATATAGAGGTTGAACGGGAGTGATTGAGTACATCCCTGTCGGAATTCAACATTTGTGGATCTCTTCAAGTGATTCTTCTATTTGTGTTTCGAATTTTTATTTATGATTGCTTTGGCGTTTGATGGGTTGTGTTTAGGTGACCGTCAATGTTTTCGAGATCTAGGATTTCTCATAGTCCCAATCTTATTTCGGAAATTCTGTATCGGCCCCAATTTTCATGTGATAATCGGTTTTGTAAACCCACTTGGCTGCTTAAAAATATTTCCTGCGATATTTTGACTTAGGAAAGAATTTCTGTGAAGTCCAGCAAGAGCTGTACAACGTTGCAGTACTCCAATTGCCTTCATAACTAGATTAGACAGTGTCTCTGTTCGAAAATCAATTTTTGCCATTTTCATCCATGAAGACCTTTAAAAATTTGGATTTTTGCGTGACAAATTCAAATCTGCAATTACTTGTACTTTCTCGCCCTCCACTTCGTAAGAAGAGAACGTATCGTGCGCCGGAAAACTGCGAATTTTCGACAGAAAATTCGCCGGGAGGGGGGAATTTATTCCTCTATATAGTAAATTACTTCCTCTAACACGTGAAGTTGGAAACCATGTTTTCTGGGTTCTTGATACCAAAACATCGATTGACGGCAAAACATCTGTCAGTCTGCTTGCCTGTCCATCTGGTGAAACGCTAGTGCCTAAATCGTTCAACCGATTTTCTCCCAAAATTCATAATCCTCGATCGATTTAACCCTCGAGCGACAGCGCTGGTGCAAAATTGCTACCACTAAAATATTTTCCGGGGATGTTTGGCGATAGCCCATTCAGGAAGTAGTTGCCTTTAGTATTCCTCGGGTGACGTTCCAGGAAGAAGATAAAATTGTTTTTAACACCGCTACCGCTGTTATAGTCTTCTTTAATATAATTAAAATATCATTTAGGTTCTATTATTTGAAAACCGAAAAGTTGCGAAAATTTCAAAAAAATTTCTTGGGGCCACAATAGATGAAAGCATGCAGGCAAGAAGGAGGGATAAGACTGAACAGTACCAGTCCACACCAAGGATTTTACAAAACTTTACTACGAGAAAGTCTGTGCCATTCTGTAGCACATGTAGTTAATTTTGTCGTACTAAAAATTCCTGTCCGTTTCCACGTTAGGTTTCCGACTTAGCAAGTGTACTTTACATTGGAAAATAGTCCGTTCTGAGGCTATTTTTCGGCGAAGGCAGGTTCCGCCTTAGGTTTTACTGTACATTGTTTTTGATAAACAAACATGGTCTCATCGATCAAAGGGAATGTAAACAATATTTAATTCACATATCGCTTGTACCATTTCAATATGAATAAACTACTTTGAACAAATGAAATTTTGAGAGCATTTAGGGTTCGATGATGATCCCTTTTAGCCAATGATCAACATGTAGGAAATTTAATTAAATGATACGTGGCTCTTGCCCCTGATGATTATGCAATTTTTCACGCGCCGGTGTGTGGCGGGTCAAGTAAGGGCGCAGTCAAAGAAATTTTGTCTACCTGTCAAAGACCAATATTTATCGTGTAATATATTATATATTTACCATATTATTCATACATATTTCAGAATTGTTTTATAGTTTCTTTTGATTATAGAATCTATTACTTTCGGGAAAAAAATGAGCACCGAAAGTCCATACATTGAATTTCATTATTTTCGTATATTCAATTTTTGATTTCTTTTGAAATTGTATTTATCAATGATCCCTTGGTCTTCGAAGAAAAATATTTTTCTTCCGAATAGCAAGGTAATATATTATATTAATGGTAAACTATATGCATTCAAGAAACGATGTTGGAAGTAGAATAGACCTGGTTTCACAACGCCATTTTACTAAATTTCTTTGTCATATGCTGTTCATTCATTGAATTTATTTTTTTTCATCCTGAAAAAAATTATTTCTCAAACTAAATAAATTCAAATTGTTTCAAATTAAAGATAAACTATTCTACTCAATTACAATAATTATCTTCTATTATTAGCCAACTTTTTGTACGATTTCATATCGTTTAAAAATAAAATATTTCGCAGTTGCAGTGCACTGAGAGGCGCGTTTGCCAGAAGTATGAGAATGTGCAGCCTAAAACACGCTATAACTATACTTATGACCACCCTTTTCCATTAAACGTTTTATTTTTGCGCCCTTACTTCGTAGAGAGAGTAGAGAAGAGTAAGTATTGTAATCGTGCGCTGGAAAACAGCGAATTTTCGACAGGAAACCTCTTATTGTCGGGCGTTGGAACGAAAAAGTGTCCCTATAAATTGTAAATTGCATTCTTTAACACGTTGTGTAGTCAGAATGTATTTTTTGTGGGTTCTTGATACCAAAAAACTGATTGACGGCAAAACATTCTATCTCTGTGATCATCGCCAGGGCCTGAACCTTCCTGCCGATTTTCTACAAAGTTGATATTACCCGATCGATGTAAAGGAACTCGATGCCCTGCGAGTTTGAAACTGATATTTTGATTTTTGGGGGTACAACATTACATGAAGCTCTAGCAACGTTTTCAAATTTTTCTAAAAAATTGACTCCAGATTTTATTTTTATTTTTTTACACTTTGTATTCGGATACAGTTCCAGTCCCATTTCCGTTGATCTCTCATTTTTCGAAAATTACAAAAGCTCAAAGTTTCTTTCTGCGCCTTCCTACAACTACAATATTGAAAATATTTTTTTTTCCTGAATGAAATTTGGCCTTTAAAGACATTTTGGAAAAAGGTCATACAATTGCCGCTAATGTAAATATTACCGACGTGAGAGACAAGTAAAAAAATTACATTTTTGTAATTTTCGAAAAAACAAAAGGATAGAGAAATATGGCAATTATGTCATCACATAGGGTACAGTTGGCACTACCCCTACCAAAACTTTAAAGAAAATATTTGGTGCCGTTTTTAAGAAAATCTTGTTTTTGTATTTTTTTAAAATTGCAAATATTGCACGCACTATTGCATAAAACTACTCAAATTTTCAAAAAAAAATGTACATGATCTTAATGAAAGAACCATTTGTAGACAACAAATTTCATTTGAAGGAACAGTCTGTCTTCAATTTTATATTTGTAGTGCAATGTGTCTACTGTGTATTCTCTCTCTCTACCCGTTCTACCTGCCTGTTCTTATTTATGATTATAACGCCCTCACGTTGGGCGTCCAATGCAACGTACTCCTCTCTCTCATATATATATATATATATATATATATATATATATATATATATATATATATATATATATATATATATATATATATTACGGCCCACACGTTGGTGCGCCACTGTAATGGGTACTAACGTTCTCTCTCTCTCTCTGCTCGTCACGTGCACTATCTTTGCCCTGCCTAGCTCTAACTTGCAATTGGGTGCCACAATACCTTCGCTTATCGGTTGCCCGTACCTCTGCTAGCCCGAATAATCATTCTAACCTACCTGGTCGTAGTCCGCGCGCTCACTCCATACGGAGTTGAGGTAAGGGTCCGTTTCGTTCGTGCCTGGGTCAAATTCTATACAACTATTTAATAAAACACATGAAATCAAGGCAATTATGAGCCATGTGGGATGCTCATACATTTAATTTCGGATTTTGTGTTTGCTTATATCCTATCCATAAACACAATCTGCCTCTCTGGCTTGCGAAAACGTGACAACACAAATACATAAACATACAGAAAAAAGAAATACAACCATGCACACTGAAAACATAATACGAAAATCTCATGCATACATCAGAATGCGCATTCTGTCGTGACCCCTCCTTTTTTTTCTTTCTTTCTTTTTTTTCCTTTTATCTTATCCTTAACCTAATATCATGACTTGGTATTCGACAGAATTTTTTCTTTAGACTTGCGCGTGAACAAACAACAACAACAAAACAAAAAAACAGTAATTGCACAATTCGTGCCACTTCCCTTTTCGCAGCGATGTCGCTTCCTGTCAGCGCCCGTCGTTGCTAGTTGTAACGTGCATTTTTCATGCACGCAGTTCTCGTTCCGCTGCCATCGGATCTCAGATGCACTCGTCCATTTAAAAATTACCAAATGTACTTCCGTTTATTGTTCCTTGCATTAATCGCGTCCTCCCTAAACGTTACTTCTATTTTCTTTCGCGACGTAGATTTTGCGACGCTCCTGTTTCCTGCGCCTAACTTGCGTGAATACTGTCCATGCGGATTTTTTTCGTGAATTTCTAAATAAATTAAATTGAATTTTAGCTCGACCTAATTTAAACAATTGATGTTATACAACCGAAAATAACTCAAAAACTTTTGCACGACACTTCCGCGAAATTTCTCCAAAAATTTAACACAGCAAACAAACGCGTGCGATCCTCATCAAACCCGAACTCTTTCTGTCTGTAACACAGTTTGCATTGTTGGTCCACACAATCCAAGTGACTGTCTTTTTATTAAACCCATGCCCATCACCATAAGAAATGTTCGAAAACGTTTACATTTTCACTGTTTTCGGGCATCTTGCGTCTTATTATCTGTTTCATAATTTTACCAGCTTTCATTTTGTAATCGTCACATCACCGAATTCCCCTTTCCTGTTTTCCTTTTTCCAAAAACCTTTATTTTTCGTCTTCTCAACTCGTAATGACGTCACTTACATTTTCAGTCGCTCCTTCAATTCTTTCTTAATCCGCTATGCTATGAAACTGGATAATAATTTATTCCGAGCCCTACATAAATCCCCCCGCGCCGTGACTAATTTTGCCCCGATCTAAATATTTTTCTCTATAATTTCTGAAATTTTGGCCGAAATCCACCCAGGCATTCACTGGATATTCAATAAAACTCGTCTTGTTGTATACTTTCAGAGGTACAACAATGGTCACCATGTCTTCAATCTTCGTCGTGTTATACATGCGATTTACACAATTTATGATATTTACGGAACCCGTGGCTCGAATAACGTGATTCTTGGTTCAAAATGTTCCAAAATTCGGGTTCTATTCACTGTTCATAATGCCTATTTCCGCCCCTTTTGTTTTCTATTACTTTCCTAATAATTATTATTACGCGGCGCTGTCGTCTATTGTTTATTTCATTATTGGCTCCTCTTTGCTTATATAGACGTTCCGTGTTCCATGCATTCTTGCGGGCTAGTCTCACAAATCATTACAGTAGGAAGGCGCCGAAAAAAATTCAAACTTCGGCTCTTTTCGAAAATTCAGAGTTAACCGTGGAAATCTGACCTATTCCACCTTTATAAGTGTATTTTGATCTATTCTTACAAGAAATTTAAAGAAAAAATTGGAGCCTTTTGGGAGGAAATTTTGAAAATGTTCGGGGGATTTCATGTAAAGTACCCCCAAATTTTAAAGAATGTTTTTCAAAATTTCAAAGCTTCAACTAGATCCAGATCGACAGGGGTTTCTTCAATTTGGAAAATATCTTACGTATAGTTTAGGCGCAAGTAGTGTTCACAGTCGGACGAACGAATGGACGGAGGGACGGACGTTTTTAAAACTCCCAATTTTTCGGTATCAGGGGATCTCAAAACGTATTTCCGTTGAAATCTCGAAATCAATTTTCCGAAGCACTACATAACTTTCTCTACACTACATATTACTCCGTATGTACGTATGTATACGAGAAAGTAACTAGAGGTGCTACAAATGGCACAGACTTTCTCGTATTAGTTTTCTAATTTTCTTGGTGTGGACTGCCTTTACGGTCTTGCCCCATTATTTTGCCAATGCCATCTATTGTCGCCCAAAGTACATTTTTCAACTATTCGTTTCCTAATAGTAGAACCGAAATAATATTTGAAGAATATTAAAGAAGGCTAAAACCTGGTCCTAAATAGCAATTTTAATTGAAAAAAAAATTGGAGCTGTTTTTAAGAAAATGGCGTTAAGCGTCACTGAAATAGCGAACTTTGATGCTCTTTTTTACAAGAATATATTGAGGTTTCGAAAAATTTCATTTGAAGTTATTTAAAGCACATTCACAAATGTAATAATGTATACAAATCAATAGGAATGTGTATTTATTGGCGTGAGATACATTTAAAAAAAATACGTTTGTGTAATTTTTGAAAAAACAAAAGAATACACCAAAATGAACTTTACATCATATTAAAGAGTGCAATTTGCACTATCCAATACAAAAATTTGAAGAAACAATTTGGAGCAATTTTTTGAGAAACTAGCGTTCGAGCGTTTCTGAAAATGCGGAATTTTCAGCTCATTTTCACAGAAAACTGCTGAGTTTTCGAAAAACTTCATATGACATTATTTAAAGCACGTGTACTCATAAAAAATAATGTGAAGAAATCTCCTTTAATGTAAATATTACCGACATGATAGACGAGTGAAAAAAATTACATTTTTGTAATTTTTGATATAACAAAAGAATAGAGCTATATGGCGTTTATGTCATCGGATAGGGTGCATTTGGAACTAACCTTACCAAAAATTTAAAGAAAAAAATTTGGAGCCTTTTTCCAGAAAACCTTGTTTTTGTCGTTTTTTAAAAATTGTAAATATTGAATGCACTATTGCACGAAAACTACTCAAATTTTCAAAAAAATCAACATGACCTTAATGAAAGAACTATTTATGGCCAACAAATTGAATTTAAAGGAAGAATCTGTGTCTTCAATTTTGTAGTTGTAGGAAGACGCCGGAAAAAAATCCAAAATTTGCAATTTTCCAAAATTCAGAGTTAACCGTGAAAATCGGACATATGCCATATTTTAAGTGTACTTTACTCTATCCTTACAAGACATTTAAAGAAAAATTTTGGAGCCGTTTATGAGAAAATTTTGAAAATGACCGAAGAGCTTCATGTAAAGTACCCCCAAATTTTAAAGAATGTTTTACAAAATTTCAAAGCTTCAACTAGAATCAGATGGACAGGGGTTTCTTCAATTTGGAAAAGATCGTATGTGTGGTTTAGGCGCTAGTAGTGTTCTCAGACGGACGAACGGACGTTTTGGAAGAAAAAAAGAGGGGTTATCAGGGGGCCCCAAAACGTGTATTTCCGTTGAAATCTCGAAGTAGATTTTCCGCAGCAATACATAACTTTCTCTATACTACGTATATTTCTCCATATATACGTACGAATACGACAAAGTAACTAGTGGTGCTACAGAATGGCACAGACTTTCTCGTAGTAGTGTTCCAATTTCCTTGTTGTGGACTGGCTTTACGGTTTTGCCCCATTCTCTTGTCAGCAGCCATCTATCGCCGCCCCAAGTACATTTTTTGAATTTTTTTCAACGTTTTGCTTTCTTAATAGTAGAACTGAAATATTACTTCAAGAATATTAAAGAAGAGTAAAACCTCGAATTAAGTATAAATTATCACTGAAAAAACTAAGACCGTTTTGAAGAAAATGGTGATGAAGCATTAGTGTAAATGCGAAATTTGAAGCTCTTTTCACAGGAATCTATTGAGTTCTCGAAAACCTTCATTCGAAGTCATTTGAAGCACTTCTACTCACAACTGCAATAATGTATTCAAATCGACGGAAATGTACATATTAACACCCTGAGACATATTAAAAAAAATTACATTTGTGAAATTTTTGAAAAAATAAAATTATACACCAAAATAAACGTTTTATCGTATTAAACAGTACAATAAGCACTATCCATTGGGAAAAAAAATGAAGAAAGAATTTGGAGCCATTTGTGAGAAAATAGCGTTTGAGCGTTTCTGAAAATGCGGAATTTTTAGCCTATTTTCATAGAAAACTGTTATGTTTTTGAGAAACTTTATTTGACATTATTTAAAGTGCATATACTCATAAATATAACAATGTGAAGAAATCACCTCTAAAGTAAGTATTACCAACGTGAGAGACAAGTAAAAAAATACATTTTTGTAATTTTTGAAAAAAACAAAACAAAACAACAACAACAAAAGAATAGAGCAATATGACGTTTATGTCATCGTATAGGGTTCGTTTGGCACTAACCGTACCAAAACCTTAAAGAAAAAACTTTAGCCGTTTCCGTGAAAATCTTGTTTTTGTAATTTTTTAAAATTGCAAGTATTGCTCGCACTATTGCCCGAAAACGACTAAAATTTACAAACAAATCTACATGACCTTAATGAAAGAGCTATTTATGGACAACTAATTTAATTTGAAGGAAAAGTCTGTCTTTAATATTGTAGTTGTAAGAAGTTGCCGAAAACAAACATCCTTTTACAATTTCCGAAATTTCAGAGTTAATTCTGAAAATCGGACCTTTAAAGGTGTATTTTACTCTATTCTTAGAAGAAATTAAAAAAAAAAAAATTAGGTGCCATTTTTGAGAAAAGTTTGAAAATGTCCTTAAAGTCCCCTATAAATGAATAAGGTAAAATATAAAGTCCCCCTAAAAATTAATGAATGTTTTTAAAAATAGCAGAGCTTCGGCTCACGCAAAAACAACAGGTGTTTCTTGAATTTGGAAAAAATCCTACGCATGATTTAGGCGCTAGGTTTGGTAATTTACACCAGACACTGACGTTTTTGCTTTGAACCACAAAACAGGCTTTCTGGCTACACGAGGTGTTAGAGGATTTTCGCCCCCTCCCCTTAATTTAGCAATTCGATTTATCCCCTTTTTCGTTATCAGAACCCGGCAATGAATTTTTTTCTGTCAAAATTCGCCGTTTTTTCGCGTAGCGTTACATAACTT
This sequence comes from Teleogryllus occipitalis, assembly GCA_011170035.1. NCBI lineage: Eukaryota > Metazoa > Arthropoda > Insecta > Orthoptera > Gryllidae > Teleogryllus > Teleogryllus occipitalis. The sequence continues at coordinate 31,507 of BLKR01003095.1, read as the reverse complement.
TCTCTATACGTATATGAGAAAGTAAATTTGTGGGGTAAATTTTCAGGGCCCGTTTTCCCTGATGACGGTTCTGTGGTTGGAACCTCTCGTGGAGCTATGAATATATTCATAACTCCGTGGAACCACTATCTCGGATCATTCATCAGAAACTCGTCGCACCAGGGCGACTTCCTTGTCGCTTCAGGTTGTTCCTTAATTTTCGCTTTTCGTAAGTAAAAAAAAAAAGTATTTCGAATGACAGCACGAAACATCTAGGGCGACAGTCTCGTCGTGGATGTCATTAATAATTTTGTAGGATTGGTAGCATTGTTGGGATGGCTACAAACAAGGCGGGAAGATGTGAAGAATGCATGGAACCGTTCGCTAGTATATTCACTAGTTTTGAAAAAATGGAGCCTAAGAAAGAAATTAAAGGAAATGAAGAGGAGGCGGTAATTCAGGAAAATAGTATGCTTTCAGCCCATGAGAATGCTGAGCCACAGACAGCAGATTGTCGACAAAATTCAAAATTTTCTCAGAAAGAATCTCAGCTCTTGATTCAATGAGTGCGATAACAAATGCATATTTTGGATAAAAATTACACAGATTACTTTGCCAAAGTAAGTCATGAACGATTACTTAGTCAATGATTCATTATTAAGGTAAGGTGAAATGAACTTATTTTTCACCCAACTTTGGTGTGACCAGGTCAGCAAGACAATGAGGATATGGTATGACATGATAAAGATTGCATGTAGAATTCAGGGAGTTGGAGTGTTGTCAGCCCCCAAACCTCCATATTCAATAGTGCTACAGGAACTTCATGAGCAAAAAGTAAGAAAATGTTGAATGGTAAGCAGTCAGATAATCATCACAATGATTATCATTTCATGCATTTTTATTGTTATAATTGAACTCCACTCTTGCTCTGAAGGAAATGATAGAGCCAAGGAACAGAATATCACTACCAGGAATGAAGTAGAGAAAAATAAAAATGACAGTTGAGAACAAGGGTTACTGATAAATGAAATGGAAGATACATTGGTGAGTAAAACACTTTTATTCCCAAACATAATTACACTGTAGGTAATTAGGATCTATTGACTGTATCTTTTATATATTACTAAAATGTTGATTGTTTTAGGAGAATGAAGTATCTAATGAAGATGAGGAAAAAGACTTTTATACAAGTACATCAAATTTGTTAACTGGTAACAATACAGGTCAGTATTCTTTGGAAGCCCATTGATGAAGAATAGGTACCTATGATAAGGAATTTTAGGCGAATGAAATACAAAACTGCTGGAAAAACGAAACTGCTTGAAAATCAGTTCTGTAGGTTAACAAAATTAATTTATTAAAATAGTTGATATAAATATTAACCCTTAGGACCTTCCTTTTCTATTATATTTGTACATTTCTTTCAAATTTGACCAATAAATGTTCCCAACAACCCTTCTTTCGTTTCACTTTCAACACTTCTTCAATGGTTCATGAAAATGCTTAATTATTCAAATGACAGTTTATTGTGTAAAGTAGTAATATTTCGCCGACCTGGATGGCCGAGTGCCTGGATGGCCTGGATGCTAAGAGTGAGTACTGACTCAGCGCTTCGGTCCGAAGGGTCACGGGTTCGAGTCCCGCCTTGGGCATGGCTGTTTGTCCCTTGACTTTGTGTGTGTGTTGTCGCGGAGGGCCTCGCGTTCTGCTGACCCCAGATCAGAGGAGCCCGCGAGTGTTTGTCTAGTGTATGGTCGAATATGCATCCCTTCGGGACGTAAAGGGCAACCGGCTGTCGGCTGGATAAAAGCCCTAGGAAAGAAGAAGTAATCTTTCTGTTTAACCATTCTGGCCTGGTGATTTTGGAGTGAAATTGTTTGTTCCTTTGTATTTGAGTTCACTAGTTACAACAAAGATGGATGCATCAAAAGTCACTTCCAAACGGCACAATTGAGATATCTGAGATCAATTTTAAAAGTTTAAAGGAGAGATAGGATATGATTATGAAAAGATCCAGAAAACACTTAAAGTCAAGAATATTGTCTCCGAAATTGAAAGCTACCAAAAGAAATGGGAAGTAGGGATGAGCGATTATTAAAGAATAATCGATTAATATCTAATAGATGATTATTTTTATTAGATTAATATGCATCAATTAATCGTTCCGAATTAATTGATTAATCTTATATAATCGATTAATTTTTCACGTTTTAAATAATGCATAAAATTGATAATTTTTAATTTGTAAATTAATGAATAGTTTAGTAACTTAACATATTTTAAGAAAACATATCACAAGAATGCAAATCACTCTCAATTTTCTTTCTTGTTAAATTTTAAACTTTGTGTTAAAATCAAATTTAGTTGTTATTTTAATGAAATCACAAAAAGCGTGTTCATCCACTAAAATAATGTTAACATTTTAAAATTAAATACAGAAGAATGTATTACACATTGTTTTTGCACAAATAAAATGCAACTTCTTAATTGAACAAATCTCAATTTTTTATTTTCTTCTAATACACAACATAAATAAATAAAATTATCTTTTATAAAAACATTTTGAAATAGTATAAATCTCAAGAACAGTTCTGTAAATGAACAATATTGAATAGAAACATAAACTTCGCGCATTAATTTGTAGAGACGAGGAATTCAATTACCAAAGTTCAAAAGTAGAGATGTATTTTCATATTTTGCTAGTCTTGAAAATTAATACTTCAATTAAAATAATCGAGCAAAAAATCTGAAAAATTAATCGATGTGTACATTAATCAGTGTAAAAATAATCAACTTCAATTACGATTAATCGCAAAAAATAATCGATTGTTGTATTAGTTGCAATTAAATCGCCCATCTCTAATGGACAGAACATACCAAAAGAGTGAAGATAGAACGTACCCCTAGAAAAGTCCTCAAATAAAACCAAGAGGAAGAAGAGATTCTGGCAGACCAAGAATGTGCTGGAAAGATCAAGAACACCTTGGAAGTGACTGAGAAATTATCGATAAACCAAGGAACAGGTCAACAGACTTACCTTAAAACGTTCATGATGATGAATAGTTACAGGCTTCAACCATGCATCTAGCACCTAGGGCCGAACTTTCTTTGAAAATGTCATGTCATCGTGAGGTATAGAAAGAATAAGTTACAGATTTAAAATTTCAAAGCAAAAATCAGGAGTACATATTTTTAAGCAACATTTTTATTATGAATTACAAAAAATATTCCATCAGTTGAATTATTGAGTTTGATCAAGAGTCAGATTACTTTCACCTACTTCTACTGGTAGGAGGGGCAAGAAAAGTCTTCACTTGGTGTTTATTGTGACCCTGAGAAGGATTTGAAAGATTGCATTCCAAGCAGATTGTTAATTAGTTAACTTAATTATGTAACAAAACTTTATTTATTATATTATGTAATGAATTTTATTTAAACATTACATGACCTTTTCAGCTTTGAAATATAGTTTTGTGTTAAAAAAAACAACTTTTTGTGCATGTTTAATTCTTACAAGAAACCAGATCATCTTGCTCACACTTATCTGTCAATTTTCCCTTTGAAAACAGTCTGAATTCCGTTTTTTGAGGAACAAAGGAATATGAAAAGTTTTGATTTCAATTTTGTTATTGCTGTTCAATTCAATAGGGCCTTTTTTGAGTTATTTTTCTGCTAAAGAATGATTTTTCTTCTAGTTCTTTATAACTGGCCATTGTATATTTGAATTTTTTTATGAAATCAATGCAAACTTAGAATCATTCAAAAGAGAAGCATGATCTTCCTCCAGTGAAGGTTCAAGCAAGTAAGAAAAGAAAGCTTCGTAGAGGAGATTCTTCATAAGAAAGAATGAGAAAAGGCATGTTTAGAACTACTGAAAGCAAAGTTACAATTGACCCAAAAAAGATTGCTATGGTGGATAAACAAAGTCACATGAAAGCCGGCTTTTTTCCACATAGATCCTGTTGTTTTCTCATCCTTCTACCATAGTCTTTTATTATACCTTAAGTATACTAGGCAACAAGCTTATACTCATATTCTCCTTCGGGGAAGGCCATGAAAATAGTTTTGATTAGTGCTTTGTTTGATTGCCTGTCCTTATTTTCTTCACTTCTGAGACGCATGTATTAAGTGACAGATATGCTCTTACGAGTGCAGATGAAAAGCAAAAGTTAAGAGCATGTGAACTTCATGCAGAAATACCCTGTCAGGCTATTACTTTGTACCAGAACATTTTCACAACTCCATCAATACTTGTAAGAGACTTGTACAGTTGATGAGGGCTTCACATGATGGGGGGAGACCACAAGAGGTATGAAACCGAGTCTTCATATTGAGTATGCAGCCCCAAAAGATAATACACAAAGAATTGCATGAAGGGAAGTAGTTACAGGACTATCAGGAAAATTTTACATGAAAACTTCTATCACATGCAATAGGTACAGAAATGTAGTGAAAGTGATTTCCGCCCAGAATAACTTTCTGCTCTATGCATGTTATCTCAGTGTGGTGTGTTTATTCATATTTTAGTATGTATACATTGTGCATTGTTGACACTGGATTTGAATGTGATGGTATCTTTAGTCAGCACAACAATCATATCTGGGCACATGAAAATCCTTATGTAGATAGTCAACTGAGGTTTATTCAAAATGTTTGGGGTGGCATGTTCTTTATCATCTTGTTGGACTGTATTTCTTCTTGCTCTCTCTATAAGGACATGTGAATCTAGAGTTTCTCTGCAATAAATTATCTCGGGATGTCATCGACGAATGTTGTTTATGAACAATGATGCTTCAGTTCTCTATGACCAATGGTGCTCTGATTCTCTTCAGCCAAGTAGATCAAGAGGACTTGGATGATCACTTTCTGCACAGATGGTTCAGTCGTAAGAGATTAATTGAATGGTCAGCCAATTGCCCATTTTGTTCTTGTCATTGTTGCTGTTGTTTTGGTAATGAGAAAATATCCTTGAAATTTTTAAAATCTTTGTATTAACTTTTTTTTTTAAATACTATAGGAATGACTTATCTGTGTTTCTGGAAGAGATTTAGGTTTTCATTCTGCCTTTTTGTCCCTGTTTTAGGCTCTTATGCCCAAAATAATTTGCTTTATTGTGACCTTTCTATTTCCTTATCCACCATATTTTCCTGGCACCAATCTTGACCAACTTGGAAACTTTTCTATAAGACTGAATAATGTATGGGCACTGTCTTTCTCTGTGCATCGTCTCAGTCTTCAGAGAGTCAGCTATGTCATTGCTAAGTGGAAACAAATTACAACAATAACCTGCTACATTACACCTGCAAGTGGAGGCTATCAGATATGAAGATATCAGACAGGAAGGGTTCAACTTAGGCTCCAAGGTGTTAAATTCTACTTGAAGAAAGCCTGCCGAAACAAGTAAAAATTATTGGATTTCTTTCCTTGATGCTGACAAGATTTCTTTGATCATGTGGAATTTCATCCCTTTACTTGCGTATGACCTCTGACCTCTTTTGACAAATCTCTCTGTACATGATTAAACACATCTCAGCTCAGAGTTTTTTGTTATGCAATAAAGGATTGAATTACAGTAGTAACAAATGAAACAAATTCATATTAATTATCAGAACTAGGATTTGTACGCTAAAACACGTTTCAAAATATGTACATAGATATGGACAAAAATATGGACCAAAAGTTTGATAATGATACAATTTATACAACTTGTGCATTAATTAAATGTAATTAATAGAGCACATATGTAAATTAAATGTACATAAATAGAGCATTCAAAGAACTTCATATTAATATTAGCCATAGGACAAAAATTAATCATTTCTCTTACTGAAATATTCTAGACATTTTTCTCTCTTAATATTGTTTTTGACTAAAATCTTTGTATTGCTCAATTATGCTCAACATCAAACGTAACGGGGTCTATTTTGAACCTTACAATATCTTGTAGAGTTAATTCTAAATCTACTTCTTAACTACTTAAAATTATCTTCCAAGAATAATTTTGAAAGAATATAGTACAGATCATATTGCAAATAAAGTGTTACATACATATATCATGGGTTACATACATATCGTAACCCATGTTAAAATTTAGTGTGGCTTTAAGAATAATTTTCAGTAGTCAAAAATAATCTTTCTAATAAGAAATCGAGTGCAGAGAAAATTTTAAGAAACAGCTGGTGGCTTTACAATCGTTTAAATTATGAAATTATTTAGACTGCAAATAATGTTTTAAAATGCATTTGTCATATTTTAGCCCTATTTTAAACATAAATGCACCTTGGGCATGTTTATTTAATAAATATAAATGTTTTATGGGCAAAATAAATAACTTCTGGGCTCTAGTAAAAAATATGGAAAGAAGTTTATAAATAAGTTACAAATAATTTCATAGGGAACAATTTTCTTCTGGAAAACATGTGCATATGTATTGATTGAGCTGATTAAAGCGAACACATTGCATAAAACAATTTATAATACAATATGTTGATTGTGAAATCAAGAACTTTCTTTAAAAAACAGTTTAATAACCTCTCTCCAAACAAAATCCCATTTTGGCATAATTTTGCAAGATTCTGAGTGCACTAAGTTAACTATTGCAAGAGAAGATTATTGCTGAAATTTCTGAGCTATTAATTGGTTGTGAACTTAACAGGATGTTATCACACGTTTCCAAGATTTAAATCCCTTCGAGCCAAACATGAAATTGAAATGTTTGATTTATGATTTGGGAAGAATATTTCTTGCATTTACTGAACTTCTACGAGTTGAAAAAAAGGAATCTTATAAGAAAGCAAATCAGTAGCAATGGCAATAAACATTACTCTCTAGATTTATTGCAGAATCTCCGATCTCACATATTTACATTTTCATTTGTGGAATTTATACGTGTTTATGCCAGAGTTAATGAATGTTACAAGTAATTTAGTTTTGTTTTACTACATACAGTTACAGTCAATTTTTGTTAGAAAAACATTGTTACTAGTTTCCTTGATATTCATTAAACTTTGCCTCTAATTCATTGAATTAATAAATAATGACCTCAGTGCAGAAGATTCTGAGTAGTGTTTTTGTAATCCCATATTTTTCTTTTCAGATCTTGCAGATTGAATTATTTGAATTTGGGGAAACAATTCACCAAAAGCAGTAGTATAAATTATTACAGATCATGTGGAATCATGATGATTTACCCAACATGGGAATGAGCAACATAAAATTACTTAGTTAATAGATAAAAAGGTGAGTAGTAATCCATATTCTTTGAACTTTTCCACACACGATACAATCTTGGAATACTACTATTACTTCTTAGTAAAGAGGAAGTATTAAAATATTGGAGTGAAATTTACAGATTTTTTGACAGAAAAACCTGTGTTGTTGATCCGATTCTGAGAAAATGGAAATTCTTGCTATTTGTAATAAATTACTTATTTCTAATACATTGTAAGACCAAAATTCAAGTTTTGTGGGACCTTTATAGGGAAATATTGGTTTTCAGCCTAAGTATGTGAACACCATTAAACCCTGCAAAGGATTGTTATCAAAATTTTTATTTCCTGATAGACCCAGCTAATGTGTGTCCCTTGAATTTGAAATGGATATTTTAATTTTCTGGGCCTGTTTTCATGAACCCCTTATTACACGTTCAAAATTTTCTAAAAAATGAGTCAACATATTTTACTTGAGAATATATTTAGGGTGCAGATCTGATATTCACTGAAATCTCTGAATTTTTGAAAAAATAATGTCACATACAATTTCTTCAAAATATGAATAGTTTTCATGTAATTTTGAGCCAAATAAAGTCAATTTTTAATATATGTTAACAGTATTTTTTCAAATAACATGATTTGAAACTATTGAAATCAGCTATAAATTTTTCCTTGAAATTTTTAGGTCAATTAGAGTAAAGGTTGTTTAATAATTCAGAGTAGGTCCTATTTCATTACACTTACTGGAATTTTGAAAATTGCAAATTTGTGTTTGTTCTAAACTGTCCTACACCTAAATTGCAGCTAGAGGTCTTATGTAATACAAAGTATTTGTCAATATTAGATCTTGTGATAATTTCACATCACATCATTACATTTATTGAAACTCTTAGTAGTTTTCTTGAAATTTTGAGTGGAAATATGGAGAATCACGACAATAATACAGTACACACACGATAACTACACATAGCTTGTTGTTAACGTTGCTCAGAGATTCATACTAGAAGCACCTGGGTTTGAGCCTAGCCTTAGTAAATATTTTTCCATTAAACTTATAGTAAAGTAGTTTATTGAATGGCAGAAAGCCATTTTTCATTTAAACTTCAATAAATTTGATAAAATAAAAATATGTATTTTTTAGATATTTTGATTTGTTTAGCTTTTAAAACTGATGTGATACAAGGATAGCTCTAAACCGTTTAAAAAGTATAAGCAGTTCAGGACCACTAGTTCATAAGGACGTTCTTGAGGTGTTGGATACTGAGAGGTTTGTTTATTTCTTTACAAAAGAAAATTGTTTGGTGCTAAGAACACAGACTGTTGAATAAAAACTATTGTAAAACTTTCTCAGTAGGCCTTCAGAGAGAAAACAAAGGAATTTACAAAAAAAATCATTCATTTTCATGTTTGTAAATATGATAGTTGTGGTGAGTTTTTAAGTAATATTTTCAGAGAATCATAGAAGGATTACTATTCAAGGAATTAAGAATCAGAAAGTTGGAACATGGGAATTAAAAAAAATTCTTGTAAATCATGTAAACTACAGATTAAACCAAATGTCTTGTTTTATTTGTAAGTATATACAGTCTTACTGATCAGTACAGGCAGAGATGAATATCTCTGGGCATTTATGATAGAGAACAAAAAGTGACATCATAGAATTGCATGACTCTGCAATAATCAGATTATATTTAGCATTTCTGTGAATGTTCTATGTGTACATAAAAACAGTACAAGCTGCAAGGATTGTGCAGCATTTGGGACAGGCAATTGCAAGATGTGCAGGCTCTACACTGCATCTAATACACAGTGTTCTACGTAGCTTAAATCTTCCCACCCACATCCCAAGATAACAGCAAAGAGTTGTTAGACTTCACAAAGCAGTACTACCATATTTCAAGTACAGATACATAGAAGAGTTAATAAATAGATGAAGTATAAAGCAAAACAATCACAACAAGTCATAATGGTCATATCAGGCTCTTTAAAACTAATTGCAACAAAATTATAAAATTCTTTTCCTACACATTGTGCTATAATTAATAATAACTAATTTTAACAAAAACATCAGTATAGTGAATCAATAGGAAGTACTTGCGCATTCCATCTCGAATAAATGTCTGACACAAAGGAACAAATAACATTGAAGTACTTCAAAATCAGCTGTACATACAAATTTTAACAAGAGCATTACAGTACACACCAATATAATTGACGAAAGGTTATACTGATAACAACAACAATGAGCAGATTACCTCACATGGAAATTTTTGCCTGAAGCTATCAATTTTTGTTGGTATGCTGATACAACTTTGCCTGCAATAAAGAAATAAATTGAAGATGATATTAATAACAAATAATCAATTATTTATTCATATTAGCAAAAATATTGCAAGTACTTAGCTCACAACAAAAATAAATGTGATCTTATGGTAAATAATTTTCATTTAATTTCATAAATATTTAATGACATTAAAATAATTAAGAATTTTAGAACCAGAAGGAATTGGTTAGTGTGATTCATATGAAGTATATAAAATAAACTTGGTTCACGAAAAGAATATAAAACATACCAGGTTCCCTTTTGATTCGAGATCCGTACAACATATTTTGTCTGAAATCTGCAGCTTCTTCTGCTAATGACTTAGGTGCTCGCATTGCTTTATCCAATGGCACTACCATGAATTTTGTGGCCCCTTCTGTACTCAAAGGGATGTAATCTAAGCTGGTGAGGTTTTTGAAACCTGAAACAAAGAAGCAATGTAACCTCCTTTCAAATATTAGAGATTAATCAACAAAATCTGTTTTTGTACCTCTGTCTTTTTTGTCTGGTTCATCTATTCTTCCACTTTTGCTCTTTTTCTTTTTCAATTTATCTTCTTGCAGAACTTTATTGCCACTGCTGCTACCAACTTTCTGAGTTTTTGCAGCTTCTTTAGCAGATTGGAACATGTCCACTTGTACTCGTTTCAAACTGCTCAAAGATGCTGCCTCCTGTGTAAAGCACAAGTTCCAGAAAAAAAGAAATGAGAGGAAGCATATTTATTTGCTTGTGTTGCAACATCAACTGATTGAGTTGGTTGAATCTTTCATTGATAACTAACTAAAAAACTAGATTTCCTCTTTGAAATATGAATATCCTAAGAAGATTCCCCTCTTCAAATGTAAATCAATTGTAGTTTTATTTTCATGACTCGTCTTCTGCTGCATTTCTCTTGGTCCATCTTAAACCAAGCAATGCCTCAGATAAAGACATTCAGCAAAACCTTTGGAAGTTTTTGCAATCATAGATTTCCCGTAATTGTATGTTTGCAAAGAATTTGAATACTGATGTAAAAATCAATACTAATTACATACTTTTGTAGTGATACCGTCTTCTTCAGTACTATCAGATGCAGCTCCACTGAGAGGTTTAGATGTTGCTTGCCCCAAAGCATCATCTAGGTTCTCTTTTTCAGTACGCTGAGCCTTGCTCTTTGCTTTCTTCTTTTTAAGTTCTATGCAGATAGACAGACAGAATGCAATAGAGTGCAAAATAAACTACACTAATACAAAAACATATAACTTTCATAAATAGAGACCTTACCAAGTCAAGACATTACAGAATAAAAATAAGAACTAACTTTGTCGAGCATTCCGAATTTCCTCCTCATACCCAGACTCTTCAGAACTACTGCAAGAGGCATCTTCTTGACTTGCCATTTTTTCTTTGAGACGAATGAGCTATAAATTACACAAATAAAATTCAAACCATCAATTATATTTCCACAATTTTTTAGCAAATAATTTCATTTACAAAAATTATTTGCTGTTCTGCCTACATCAGGAGATAGGACTCATGTTTATGACTCACTAAAGTACTTTTCTCATGTTATGGATTCAATCTTGTATCAAATTTTAAAAATCCAAATGCTAAAAATGTACCATCCAATGTAGTATTAACGCAAACTGTAAACTACAGAGACCATAATAATTCTGAAATGTTGCCATTAATTGCATGTGTTTTTAAATCAGACAAAGTCATACCATAACTGTTTCACCTCTTAAGCTTATCACATATGTTAGTAATTAAGGAAGCATTTAAAATTAAAATTATCTCCATCAGTATGTAATTAGCTTAGTACATTGGGATATTCTGCCTACCTTTTCTTCCTTCTGTTGCTTGAGCATCTCCAGCCGTGCCTTCCTTCGCTCCTTCAGCCTTTGCTTTTCACGCTTCACATGTTCTGCTGCACTTTTAATAGTGTCCATTGCATCCTGACGAGCATTAGAAAAGCTCACTGCCTCAGGAGCACTGTCTGATTCAGATGAGTCATTTTTAGAACTGTGAGCCATAGGAGTGTGCATACCTCGAATGAGGCGTGAATCAGACTCAGAAGTGCTTAAATTTTGCTCAATACGCCTCTGAGCAGATTCCATTATGGCCCTTCGACTCTCAGCATCTGAATCAACTTCCTGACCACTTCCATCACAGCGATCATCAACAGTCTTTCGAAAACTAGCACTTGAACGACCAACAAATGCTTTAGGTTTCAGTAATGAAATTTTTTCACTAATAGAACGATTATATTCCTGAACCAAATCCGCTTTGCTGGGAGACACAGTGTTTATTTTGGGAGGAAATGATTCTTTAATTAGTTTCTCCCCTCGAATTGAATGTTGCTGAGTTTCAGGTGACTCAGATTTCATGTTAGAATCCTGAGCTTCAACACTTAGAGCAACTGCTGACCCACGGGATTCATTTCCTGCTTTGGAAGCAGTGTGCTCACTTCCTGCTGTCACTAATGCATTGTCCAAAAATTTTATTTTATGTTCGTTTTTATAATTCATAGTATCATCTTCACCTTGAATTCTTTTTTCTCCTTTAGGTATCTTTGAATTTGTAGCATCTTCTTCTTCATCTTGCTTTAAGGAATCTTCACTCACATTATTTCCAGTTGTGGAAGACATAGACTTTTTCCGCTTAGATGATTTAGGGGCTTGCTCTTGTTTCTCACTTTCATGCTTAGATGAAGTAGGAGTATCAATGTTTGTCTCAGTGTTAAGATGTTCATTGACAGATGGTGAAGGTTCACACGAGGTTTGTTTTTTTGATGCCCGTTTTTTACTTGATTTAGAAGTGACCACAACACTATTCTTAAGTATTTCATCTGCATTATTTGCAGGTTTATCTTCGAGACTGCTATCATCCTGCATGGTAAATTCTTTAGAACGCCTTGCGCCTTTCTTTGCTTTTTTTTCTACTGGTTCTTCTACTTCTTCATCACTAACTCTGTCATTCTTCTTCAGTGTTCCTGTTGCACTCTTTTTTGACTTTCCGGAAGTTCTTTTACTTGAGGTTGGTTTTTCACTTTCTTGTTCTTCCATTAAGGGTTCTATCCTGCCTTTCCTTTTATCTTTTCCAGGGGTCTTCTGTTCATCACTTTTCTTCTTCCGTTTATCTGAGGTTTGTGTTAACTGCTGAGATTCCATTTGGCTCAATCGTGCAGACCGACGGTGGCCTCCACTAGCCAATGGCTCACTGGAAGACAATACTGATGCTGAGCGAGACTTAGGAGTTTGATTAGCTGAGGTAGATAAACCATTGCACATAGATTCTTCTGAACAAGTAACAGAAGAAGAAACTGATGTTTGTGAAGTAGATCCACGCTTTTGTCGAGTCCTGGTTGAGGATTGAGACACTTCAGATCCCTCTTTCATACTAGTATCATGCTTCTTGCGGTGGGAAGTACCTGAATTTTTCTCCATGGTATCACTACCTAAAAGAGAAACAACATGAAAATAATGTAACCAAGATCTTATCCACACATTTCCAATTAAACACAAATACAGTTTTGGTGATAGTGATTAAAAATGTGTGAAATATGTATTGAAATAAATAGAACTTGTTTTCATACAATTTCAGAAAAAAACAATGCCTCGTCCAGCTCTTACGTCCTCTCATCAATAGTGGCTCACAGTGAACATCTCAATACTCCAATTTGTTTCTTTGTTATTGCAAACGTTTATGGCAAATCGGACAATTAATACTACACTTGATTCGTCATTTAATTGTTCTCTACTTCACTATTCGGAAATCTTAATGAATAACAAATCAATTTTCTTAAAAAAAAAAAAAGTAAGTACCAACTCGAGAAGCACGGTGATGTCGCTTGATGGAGGACACATTCAGTAAACAAACAAGGAAGCACTTTCGCTATTCACGAACAAAAACACGTTGTACATATTACAGTCACTCTAACCTGTTTTTAGAGCAGTTATTAAAATAATATTCCTTGTTTTCCATGCAAAACAATTACGACACACACCAAAACATCACGTTTCGCGTACACGTGCGGGTTACGCCAGTATTTTGTCCATGCTTGTGTTTAGAGAAGCAGCCACGCCAGTGGCGCTCCTTCCTTGCATCGCGTTTGTTGTGGCGGGAAAATTAAATATTAATTTTGATGCTTGGCGACGTCAAAGTGAGAAGGGGGGGGGGAGTAAAAGAGACTATAGAATCGGAACGTAAATATTTTCCGTTCCATTGCCATTGACTTTATTGTGATGGTTTGCCTCCGGAGTTTTGGCATTAAGGACTTAGTTGGTTTATGGAACGGGAGAAGCAGGTGATCCGCCTGAGAAGTTCCGCTTGTGTGCGTGCCCGCATCTAGCGAGCACTGTTAATGAATCATGTCCGCGACGGTTATCGATTCCGAGCTCTTCGCGACCGGCTCTCTCTCGCAGCTCGGGAGGCATCGCGTAAATCAGCGACGGGGCACGCGCCGAAAATATCGCGTGTTGTAAATTAAATAGCACGATGCACAATGAGTGCTTTGTGAGCTTCGGCTGTCGCACTGATTTACTGTCGCTGGAGGCAGCAGCAGCAACAACAACGGCAGCGGGAGAGTGTGTAGGCGGGCGGTTCCCCGTGCCCGTGGCCCTCTCGGGACGGGGTGGGGGCGGGAGCGGACGCAGGCCGAAGCGCAGTGTCCAATTTGCGGCGACCGCAGGGACCGTCCGCTGCCCGTTCCACCGCCGCCGCCTGCCGATGCGGAACGATGTGTTGTTTGGGCGGCGCGCGCCCGAGGGCTGGGTGCGTGGGCGCAGGGCTGGGGAGGGGCGTGGCGGGATGGGGGAGGTCGACAGGTGGCGCTCGTTAGCGCGTAATTGGAGCCCCGCCCCTCCCGCCGCGCGGAGCGTCCCCGCCCCCGCCCCCGCCTCCGCCTCCCTTCCCACTCGCCGTGCCGACGAGCAGCCCGCTGATGAGGCGGGGACGCCGCGAAGAGGGTTCGTGAAGGGCGGAGAAGACTTGCGAGCGACTCGCGTTCACTTCGCCTTTTTCGGGCGCTCTTCTCGACCTGGTATTTTGATCCGGAATTTATGCGGGGGATGCAACATGACTTGCGGCAGAATCACCTAAGGATGGAAATAGACAAGCGCTCGCTGCCTGACTGAAGGTCGCAGTTCATGAACTGGAGAGTTTCAGGGAAGAGAAAATGTAGAGAGAAGCAGAGTTCGTAAGGCATTCTTTTCAATGTCGTTGGCATCTGATAAGAAGCAATTTACACATTAAATTACAATTAAACCTTTAATAAATGTTAATCTCGGCAGATTTCAAATCCAAATTAATACAGAAATTTAAAAAACCCAGTTTTCTCCAACAAAAGAAAACGGAGAAAACAGGATATTGCTCAAACGTAATGACGACCGTGGCAATAAAAATATGTACATGATTGTTAATGATGACGACAAATTCAGATGAAGATGACAATGATGATGGTAACGGTGGCTTTGATAATAATTGTAACGTCGTTTCCAAGGATGAAAATGCAACGTAGGAATTGAAATGTCCATGCGGATTTAATTGCCATTGTTTTTCAGTAAAAATATTAGCTACTAACGTGTGGAGATGTACAAATACGTACGTGTGTAAATTCCAGATTTACTTTCCTAATCTACTTTCGTATAGGCAGTTGTCCCCACTGCTTTTCAAAACCCACATCGGAAGACGTTTCTCGTGCAAGTAGAATTTCTATTAATGATTGTCGTTTCTTTTACAAGAAAACTATTGAGAAATTTAAAATTGAGAAAAATCTCCCCGTCATCATTTGGCATCAGATTTATGTGCACTAGTAACCCAAGGAATATGTACACATAATGCAGTAAAAACTTCGTAAATATGCATTAAAATATGCCGTACAAAGTACCTTAACCGATCATAACCCTTTTTATAATTTTTACATACAGATTCATTGGCCCTTTTCTACATCGGTCAATTGAATTTCGAAAGACTAGGGTAGTTAATTTCTACCAATAATATCTGCCGCTAAATACTTTTAACAAACAGAACCACGTTTAATCACAATTCCGAGAACCCCTTAGCAGCCATCTTCATACCGTGAAAAGGGATGTTCCTTCATGTTTTGTATCGTGACTAGCTTACATTTTGTAGAGGAAGTCTCCTCTGTGACTTGTGGGTGTTCAAGTCACGTATGTTTATAGTTATCAGGATTATCAGCGTTGACTTTCAAGATGGACTTCATGGCACCGAGTACTGGATCGTGATTTTCTTGTGAAATTTCATACATTATTCAGATACAAGAAATTGATTTTAGCTGCAATGAACCACATATATTATAGGAAAACTTATTACAAAATAAAAAAATAAATTTATTAAAAGAAATATATATATGAATAACTATAAATATTTTAAGCCAAATATCCAGAATAATTAGTTATTTGCATAAATGTGAGGTTTATTAAGAAAATAGACAAATTATACTATATGTGCATAGTCGTGTGTACATGGGGAAGGGGCAGGGAGTCGTGGTTCTCTCTGCAAATTTTGAAAGGGGCTCCGAGCCTTACGTAATTTTTCACTTTCTTGTACTTCACTTCTTTATTATGTTGAATACCTGATTTTCCATTTTTTTAAAAAAAAATTAGTGTTTGTGAAATTTTTATACAATCTCTGGGAAAGAGGCTTTTCAAACAATCTCGCAATTGCGTAAATGTTTTATTATAAAACCAATTTCATTTACTAATATATTACAATATTTACATTATTTAAATTTTTACATTATTTTAAAGAGTTATACGAGTTTCATTCTCATTGCAATATTTTTTAAATAATTTACTTGAAAATATGATGTACAAGATTTGATGCTAATGCAATAGTTCAATGACAGAGGGGGTCTAGAGCGTAGTTGCCCCTTCTTGTTTTAGGCTGCGCACGACTAAAAATATGCGTCATAAAATCATGTTTAAATCATTGTAAATGGGATATTTCATGCATACTTTCGGACTAAAGGGGGAATATAAGCATTTGCATTGAAATCAGGTCGCGACTCATCACCGTCCCTTCTCCCTTATTTCTTCGCGTGGCGCGACGCAATTATCGGAAATATTCACTCGATCATTTGGCTTGACTTTTCGTGGACCCTGCTCCCCATTTCACATTCGCTCCGGATCCGCCCGCCCCGGCAGATTCCTCGCAGTCCCTTGGGCACCCTTGCGACTTCATCCCTCCCCCGCTTCCCCCTCCCCCTTCCCCCTTAACGCACGCGCCGCGCCGTATCTGCAGCGTTTCAGCACACCGGATCCCGCATCCCCGCTGTCTTTTCGCCGCTAATGATGCCCGCTGCGGGATCCCGGAATGGAGAGACAGCCCGATGACTCTCTTCCGCCGATTTCACTGGAGAATGAGGTGCTTTGTACTGTCCGTTTTTCTGCCCTCGCGTGCATCCATCATTGTCTTCGGGAGAAAAGTATAACGAAGGGATGTGAAGAAAAATGATTTCGCCGATGAAAATAATACCGTTGAACCATTAATATTGTGAGGGAATCCTTGTTTTGTGAAGACGTGACGGTCTTCTCGTACATCGGAAATAGCTGCTTCCGTGGCTTAGAGAGAGGATCAATGCAGTGTGTAGGGTTCCTAAAATAGATTTTAAACTCGTAACCCTAAACAAGTTCGTATTCTTGAAATGTGAAAGCACAAAGAGATTTACTCAAAATGTATGTTCATGCGACGTACTAGTCCAATACATTTTTTTTGCGGAAATTTGGTTGCATTTGTGAATTGAATACTTCATTATATCTAATCGAACCGGACATTGTAATTTTATTTGACTAATTAAGTCCTACAAAAACAATATAATTTCATTACTATCCGATAATTATATCTAAAATCATGGATAATTTGGAAGGAGCGAGTGACAGTATCGTCTCGTTAGAGTTTATTTTGGTGAAAAAATGGTTGTATTTTCTTCTTGTATTGTAAATAATGGAATCAAAGAATGGTTTGGGAAACAGTTCACTGGAATGGATTATTATTACTCTGGGAAACAAAAGGCCTTGCTTTACGCGAACAAGTTCGAGCAGAGAGAAGACAAATGAACCTTCGGTAATGGATTCCCGTGAGTTTACTTCGTTACTTACGAAGAAATAGATGCTAAAACACTCCTGAATTATTATACGTATTTCGACGTTTTAGGTAACGTACTACATAAAGCACCATTAACAGATTTATTTATTTATTTTGAACTTTTATCTTCTGACGTGTGTTCTATCTTTTATTCAAAACCTTGTGGTATGGATGGGTGTGAAAGTTTGTAAGGTGCGACCAGAATGTTTTTTAAAGGTTAATAACAGTAGAGTTTTAGGATATTAACAATTAATTCACGATCCGCGGAACGACAATGGGATATTTTCCAACCAAAAGTGATATTTTATTTTGACTTCTTAACGAGTGAAAGTAAAAAATATTTAAAAAATGTCACGTAATATCAATAAAAGCTTCTTTATTCACTGTCAGTTTTCAAAATTAAAAACAAACAAATATGCTAGTCCATGTCAGGTCATAAAACTAAGTCGGCAAAATATCAGAGATTAAGCCACTGGATAATTCGTCCCTAATGATTTTTCGTGGAAAATCTTCAGTAATTAGTTGCTTGAATATTACCAGTCTCAGTACCAGCGGCTGTACACGTATAACAGAATAAAACTGACACAATAAAGCCGGATTGGAAAGCATCCAGGGTTGTTGAAAAAAAAAACCCAACAAAAACAAACAAACAATGACAACAAAAAACGAACCAGTGGGTATTTTTTGGGTATATTTTTTTTTGGTTTTGTTGGGAAATATTAATTTTTTAATTTAGTTCGTATAAAATATTGATTTTCATAATTTGAAGTCAACTTAAAATTAATTTAGTACTGCCACGTATCCAAGGATTTCCCCCAACAGCGCGTTTTACGATTTTAAACTTATAATCATTAACGGTTACATACATTTTCGTTAATATTAGTATGTTTGGCTAATAAAGTAACAAAAGTAATAAAGTTTAAATCCTTATTAATGTAATGGTATGCACGAATTAAATTTTTTAATGTAATTGAGGCTACTAATGACTAAGTAGTTACAAAGCGTCCTAAAATAAATACATTAAAAATAGCGAATGCGTAACGTGTAGCAAAGTTGCAAAACAGGTTTGTATTGTACTGTAAATGTGTTTTTGTACTTATGTTGTCTTTGTATTTGCTTGAGAGCGTTTGTTGTGATGAAATTGGAGTTTTCAATTAATATTTCGATAAATAAAATTGTAAGTTCTATTGTATTAGAGATCATTTTAAAAATCTTTAAAACATTGTAATGTTTTTAACGTTTTGTAAGTATTTTTACATGGTTTGTTTAACCGAGTGAGTTTTTTTGGGCCGGGGAAAATTTACCTAACCCTTTAATAAAGTTTTTCCGCCGTGTGGTGATTTCTGTAAAGTAAAGTCGATTTGGATTTTAATTACAATTTAGAAGGTTAGGAATAGAAATTATATAAAATACATTAAAAGAAATGGAAAATTAAGTTTCTCAATTTGTGGACAAAACCTGACAGGAACGTCTTAAAACGATACGTAGCTCTCGAGATAATTGAAGCTTGACTTTAAAGTTAATCATTTTAGTATTCAGTGTGAAAATCAAAATTCACGAAAGCTGAGACAAACAAAAATGACTGACAAAAATACAATTTGGCGTAAATTACAATATTTTTAGCAAAATCAAGCACCATATTTACTCATTAAAATTGAGACTTCTTGTTTTGTGACTCGAAATATTGAACAGTAGGTTCCATGTAATCATGCAGAGTTGTACGCACCTTTCGTGAGTTATTTGTTTCTTTGTGATTTAAGTTATTTAAGAAACATTAATTGGTTTGTTGAAAGAAGTTGATCATACTGTGGTCTAACAATACTTACAACGTCTTCCCCCCGCTGGATAGCGAGATCCGGCCCCGACCTACTGTCGGCTAGCGGGGTTTCCCCCTAACCAGGACTCACCCACCAGCGGGGCACCGCCACAGCCGGGACAAGCTCTAAGCTCCCGACTGGTCTCCTGGAATATGTGGTAGTTTAGTGCATGTTAGTGTAGGTGTGTGTGTAAGGGGTGAGGATTGGACAAGGAGGAGGGAGGAAATATCGCGCGCGGTCCGTGACCCGTTTGTTAGGGTACTGCTCCGGCATTCGCCTAGTGTTGATTGGAGAAACCACGGTGTTAACAATAATTGTCAGAGGACTTTTATGAGGTAGAATTTGGTTATTAGAAATAAATTTTGAAAGATTGTGTGGCATTTCATTGCATATTCATATTCAAATATTAATAAATAACAACATGAACAAAATTTAAACAAAAAATAGTTTTTCACGAGTCCTTATCACTGCTATAGCAACGATTACATTGGATCAGTTGAATTTCTTGGATCGTAGTCTGAAAATCCCTCCTGTAGATGATATCCTCTCAGGTAATTCCGAAAAACCATTACATCGGACGGATATTCCTTTATCGGCACAAGAACCGGAACCGAAACGGAGATTTTCGAGAACGGACTAAAAAAAAATACGACCAAGTAACCGCTAATTGCTACTCCCTGCGGCCCCTCTTTCGTCGCGTGCTCCACCTGCAGCGGGGTGGCGGAGGGGGGGGTAGCGGCGGAAGAAGGTGCCACAAAAAGCCGATCCTCTTTAAATCCGCGCTTCTAATTAAATAGCCGAGCGGCGTTGCTGAGGGTGGGGGACGGAGGGAGGACGGGCGGGGTCGGGGACGGGGACGGGACGCCGGTGGCGGCGCACGCGGCTTATCCGCGGATTACTTGCCCGATCCGACCCTGCCTTCGCCGCCTTCTCCGCCGTCCCTTCTTCCGCACTCGGCGAACTCACCCCAACTCTACTGTCGCCACATTCGCCGCTGCTAGCGGCATTGGTAGGGCGACTTTGCTACATTATTTGCCGCCGCCACTGTCTCGACCATCGTCTCCGGGACTCTTGGGCCGCCGGCCGCCGCCACCACAGTCTCTTTAGCACCTTGTGTCTTTGCCTCCGCCGTTTCCTTCAGGGTCGCCGCTTTCGCACCACTCGACGCCGTTCTCACAGCCTCCCCCTCCTCCGTTGCTACGACCACATGCAACACCCGCCCCCGTCTTCGAGTCCCCCTTCGCGGCTGCCGCCTCCATGGCCTCCTACGTCTCTCTCTCTCTCTCTCTCTCTCTCTCTCTCTCTCTCTCTCCTCGACTTCAACCAACGCCTCCGTCGCCGTCTCCTTCTCCACCTCGACCGTTTTTGCCTCTTCTCTCACCTACGCCCCGCCGTCAACTGCGTCATAACCTCCGCCACCTCCGACGTCCTAGCTGCTTGCTTTCCTGCCGCTGTCGCCTCGCTACTTCTTTCTCGACCCCTATCACCGCCACCCTTGCCTCCGCCTTCACCCCCACCAGCCCTTGGGGCGCCGAGCCGAGATACTAGGAGCCGTTGGGAGGCGCACAAAAACTGTTCGGTTACTTTGTCGCTAACACAGTTCCCGGCTTGTTGCTGATAAAGAAAATACATCTTCTCGAGGTGCTCGTCGCCCGCAGACACGGGATTCAGACGGAGATTTCGGGCGAAGTAGTGTTTGTAAACTGGCTTATCAATGCCTACCGCCAGGGCCGCATTTCGGTACTCTGGAGCCTCCAAGCACAAAATCGTGTAGGGGGCTCAGAAAAATTCCTTCAGATTAACTGTATATATATATATATATATATATATATAAAAAATTGAACATTATTTTATCAGTTATGTTAAAATTGTAATTTATGATACGAGTGGTAAAAGTGACTTTTTCTTTTGCGAGAAGGAAACTAGCACTAACTTTTACCACTTGTGTCATTCACTATTTTTGAGACAGCCTTAATAAATTTTATATTTTTAAAAGTTTCTCACACTTCGTAAGAAGAGAAAGTTAAGTAATCGTGCACCGGAATACGGCAAATTTTCAGCAGATAACTCTTATTGACGGGCCCTGCTAACGATTTTGGTTGGTTAGTTTGTGATTCCGGGCGCGTCAACAGCTTAGGTCATTAGTACCGTAAGTGTAGTGCATGTTTTTCATCAGGAGATGGCGGTGATCTTTCCCCACCGGGGCAAGCTCTAAGCTCCCGACCGGTCTCCCGGAATATATGGTAGTGTAGTGCATGTTAGTGTAAGTGTAAGGGGAGAGGATAGGACAAGGAAGAGGAAGGAAAGAGCGCGCGCGGTCCGTGGCCCGTTTGTTGGTACTGCTCCGGCATTCGCCTGGTGTTGATCGGAGAAACCACGGAAAACTACCAATTAGAGCAGCCGACCGCTAGAATTCTCCTCCAGACAGCGACTGAATTCGACCTAGCTGGAAAGCTATTGTCGAACCTAGGACCTCCCGGCCAGAGGCGCTGCAGTGATATCAGTTGATGCACTGAGCTACCGCTCCGTCTTGCTAACGTCTTGGTCTTGCTAACGAGAAATTGGATAATAAAAATAATAATAATAATAATAATAATAATAATAATAATAATAACACATTATTAATGTAATTTCTCTCTTACATACTCTTCAGCTTTCACTTGTAATCAAAAGAAGAATGAGAATCACAAATCGTTACTTGTTGTGAAAATTCAAAAGTTAAAATGAAATTAACTTTTTTCATTGAATTCAATATATTCGTGTATTCACTATATTTACATACACGAAATGATGACCAGGAATGCTTTCAGGTGTGTGTTTTACATGTGAACTAGTGGTGCAACAAAACGTTGATTCAGGATACACGTGTTAGAGGAAGTTATTTATAGAATTATTAATATAAAGAAAATATAAAGGAAAATCACTATCCAATTTTTGGTATCAGGAACCCACAAAACGAATTTTTCTGTCGAAAAATCGCCGTTTATTGCTGCAGCATTACAACATTTTCTCCATACTACGTAAGTAGTATACGAGGAATAATTGGAAAGAGGTCAAAAATATAATATCTTATTTACTAAGTAGAATATTTCTGTAATTCTGAATCACATAACCACGGAATAATTCCAAAAAATACTTATATTTTTTCAAAATACTTTGTACTCACACATGTTCTTCCCCAAATATGGAGAAGTATAGAGTGTACTATTTTATTTCATAAGTTTGTAAAATAGCATTTGTTAAATTAATTTAATTTTCTGTTATATCTTACTCGAACCATTTATTTTACATGGATACTTGCACAAGCAGGCAGATATTGTTTACAAAGACATCGTAATCGACTATTGTTCTTATTATCCACTTCTTTAATTATGAAACATTTCAGTTCCTGTATTGTCTAATTCCCCAAATTCTGTGGTCAATCTGACAAAGAAGTACCTTTAAATGTGAAAGAAATGAAAATAACGATGCAATTTGATTAACATGATGACGATGACAATTTAATCTTTATATAAATGTGTAGGATAAAAGTAAACGTCTCTTGAAAGAACTATTGTGGAAACGGATGGGTACACTATCTGGCAACTATTAGCTATCTTAAAATTTTAATGTCAGCTATTATATATTTAATAACTTCATTCTTTTTTTCTGACTGTAGTGGACACATTCATTGTTAGGTGAAAGGGCGAGATTAGGCAAGGGTAGTTCTACCTGCTTACACATTGTTTTTTTAAGTACTAGACGTTAGATTAATCACTCGCTGCATATATATTTCTTTTGATAACTCTGCGTATTTGCAAATGTGCAGACCCAATGGCGCACTTCGCCTTTAAAATGTGCTTTGAAAGGTTGAAGAGAAAAAGAATAAGAATTACAGAATTGTCAAAACCCATTCCCAGCTAATCCTCTAAAACCATTCAAATATGCGATGCCAGTCCTGTTTGCCCTAGAAACGTACCGTAGCATTATACTTGCAATAATCTAGCTAAAGCTTCAGGCCAGGGTTCTGCGGGAGTAAGTCGTTCAGTTTTAAACACGCGGTGACGAAGTCAGAGATAGAGAGAGAGAGGTGATTTCTCGAAGTGTTTTACTAATCAACGGGATGTTTTAGGAAAGAATTCGAGGTACAGGCGGCGCGGCAGTAGAAGAGACGGAGATGGCAGAGAAGCCAAGGAGACAGCAGCGTTGGCAGTGACCTTGAGGGTGGTGGTGGAGGCAGTGATGGCTTTAGCGGAATGCGACATCCCAAGGAGTTCGCTGATCAAAGGTAACGTTTTACTATGATGAAAGCATGGGCTTCCGCGGCTGAAAGTAGATACTTGTCTGTCCGGGAGACGTCGCCCCTAAGCACAGTTGCCAAGGTTTTCGCCGGCATACAGCGAGCGGCGAAATACTCTGAGGAAAGAAGCAGTATGACGGGCGAAACGTTGGTAACTGTGCCTAGGACGTGGTTTTCCTGAATAGCCAAGTATCTGTTTTACTACGATCGTGGCTTGGCTTTGTTTCTAAAGGTCAATTTCTACATCAGATGACTCGCAGTGGCGAATCTATGGTGTGGCACGTACTAAAGGTGTTTCTGACGATGGGCGCCCATCAGTATTTATTCTGTCTGTGGAAAAAAATGCGAATGGCAGTTATTTTAACTACTGAAGTAAACTATTGTGCAAAAGGTGTAAGAAAAAATGAAGTATGAATGTATAAAAATGTAAGTAGTGGTTATATATGTATGTATGTTTGTATCACACTAACTTTACAACCACTGGAGTGATTGTCCAAAATGTGTGTTACTGGAAATCTGTTACACACACACACACACACACACACACACACACACACACACACACACACACACACACACACACACATACACACACACACACACACACACAAATAACCAATTTTAGACTAACTGGACGCATACTTCTTGAGTTCTATAAATTTAAATACGTTATTGCAGTTTTCCTCACCATTAAAATGCTTTCGGTAACATTTGGCACCCAGATCTAATTAACAAACTTTCTCTCTTGGGAATTCCTCAATATATACACGATTAAATTAGCAGTTTTTAAAGAAAATATTGGTTCCTTTTCTATCCGATTAAAACACTACATTTAAGTTTCAAAATCATTTCTTGCTGGCGTCCCTCAAGGGGCTGTTCTTTCCCCCCTTCCTTTTCAATTTCAAATTTTACTTCAACAAAGGACACTTCAGTAGCATTATTTGCAGATTCTGTTTCTCCTATCTCTTCACATACGATGTGAAGAAAGGTAAATGTTTCTTTATGCGTAAGCACGCATAAAGAAACATGTGTTAAGTCTTTGAGTCTGACAACAATCGCCGGAAACAAAAAATACAATGTCTCTAGGTTTTTTCGAAATAAAAAAACTAGAGGATTATGGCGCAATTATGGCTTCAGATTCGGATTCAGCGCGTCAACGAACTTACAGAGACATGTGTCAAATCTTTGGGTGTGACTACTTTTTTATTTTGTGTACCTGTGTTATTAAACCCCCATTGTTTATTTCAAATAAACAAATTCATCACGAACGGGGTATACTTTCAATTCAAAACTCCTTCCGTCTTACATTCATTTTCAAAGAGGAAAACATAATCACCATCTAATCTGTGTGGTATGAAACTTACAAAAACAATTCTTTGACCCTCCATCATAATCTCTTCTTTCATAACATGTTTAATTACAGAAAACTATAATGTCTGAATTTGACTTATAAAACTGTCTATTTCTAAATATTCTATTAAACAATTGTTCATCATCCGCTGCCAAGGGCTAGCTGACCAAAAACTGTAATTATTTATTAAAAAATCGTCAATGCGCAGCACAGTTGCTGGACGACGACATTATTGATAAGCTTAGCTGAGCCAGAGGGGCCGGTACCGATCGCAGTCGAGCAGATCGGAGCGTATACAAATACCCTGGTAACGCCGAGTTACTTCAAATAGCTTTTTAATGGAATTCATAATTAAAATGAAAACTTTACCGTGGTATTGTCACATTGTGTACACTATTTAAAGAAAAATGTGCTGCCAACAGATGCGGAATGAGCAAAATATTAATGATTTATTATTTTCAATGAATTCACAGTATAACTTGAAATTATCAAAATTATGGCATTTAATGAATTGGTTACATATTTAACGAGACGGCCGTATTTATAAACCTCTGTCAGGCCTAGCAGGCTGCGATTTATGAACGGCGCCCGGGCAATTGCAGTCGCCTCTGGACCTCCTAGTAAGGGTCGAATTTATAAACCTCTGCCAGGGGCCTGTCAGGCCTAGCAGGCTGCCAGTGTTCGATTTTGCGATTTATAAACGGCCGCCAGCCAATTCCAGTCGTTCCTTGTCCTCCCAGCAAGCCCCCAGATGGCAGGCCTCTAAGAGCTCTGCTGGCAGAGCTTCATAAATACGACTCTTAATGTTTTTATCAGACGATAATTCTATACGTTGGGTTATGAGTAAAATTTAAAGGTGATGCCTTCTATCGGTCATATACCGTTATGCAAATATTATATTTGCTGCTAATGATAATACGTTATTATTTTTCATGAATAGTTAGTATTTTTATGTTTTCGTTAGTAGCGACGCTTACTCGGTGCTTGGCATGAGCGTCGGGTTTCCTAGGCACGCCTCTGCTGACACGTATATTGTGGAAATCAGTATTTGTGGAGTTTAATTCAATCTTAGTAGAAGGAGCATCGATGTTTGACGGTAAACTTCCACCTGTACTTCTAGATTTAGAATCCACGTAATGAAAGAGGAAAAGGCGGTTGGGAAAACCAAATTCGCGGCAGATTTCCTCGGAAATTTTCAGTTTCTCGTCTCACATTCTACAGTAGTTAGTTTTAAATCTTTTGTCGCTATCATCATAATTCTATAATTTATTCACTTCGTCTGTTTCGTGGTAATAATTGCTCGGCCAGCCGGGCACCGCCTCTATTGACGTCCCCGAAAAATAGTAGAATAATATTGCCACGAGATGTGCAGAATCGAACGAAGATTGGTCCCTACGTGCTTTTATTTTCTTTTATTTCAATTTTTCTAAAATATATATCCCCCACCCCTGAAAATGTGCCGCGCAGTTCGTGCACCCGCCGCTGGCCGCGCCAACAGCGCCGCAACGTACGTGATGAGGCGGTGACCGACCGCATCGAGGGCGGCGTCGGTCGTGGAGCACAGCAGCAGCAGCTGCCGCCGTCGCCGCAGCACAGCGCTCGCGTCGCGCGTATGGCTTCTCCGCCCCGCCCCCTCCCCGCCGCGCCGCCTGGATTGCGAGCGTTTTGTCTTCCCACGTGACCCCGATGGCGGTGCTTCCGGGGCAGGGCTAACCAAAAGTTAATGCGGGAGAGGGTTGCGATTCTGTCAGTGCGTGGGCAGACGGCGTTTTAAGTCCGAAACGTCGGTTTTATTGGATTCCCGGAAATTTGTACGTCGGGGGAAAGGGAATTTGAAGTTACGACTCTACGAAAAGTTCTTTGGCCTGTTGTTTGGGACCGGCGAAGTAAATATTGCCAAGTGACGATTCCTCTACTGACATTGATACAGAACTTTTCACATAAAAGTAGCAGTATGTAATGTCTTGTAATATTGACGTTACGTCACGAGTAATATTTACCTTCATACATGAGAACTATGCCTAAAAGAACTCTAAAAATTGCCATTTTAAGGATAACGGTTTTAATAGTTTATTTTGCTACCGAAGAGAATGAAATGTATAGCCTGTACTATGCCGTCTTTCGTGTGAATTATATAGTGTTATAATTTTTTACCAGTAAAAAATAATTTTTACTAGTAAATGTTTACTCACATTTTCACTTCACTTTAAAATGACGATTTTGAGGTGTTTATTTTCTTGTGCACCCAAGTACTATAGACCCCTTGGTAAACCCTACAAACACCTTGTTATAGATGTATTGAATAATACTAGGTAAATCTATACTATCCCAGTAATGTAATAGAAACAGAAAGATCAATAGTTTTGCAAGGAATGACAGAAATAGAGCATACTTAAAAATGTGTATGGTAATGTCAAAGTATTTAAAATTACGACTCAATCATGTTATGGTTATGTCTTGGAAGGTCTGGTGGAGTTGCTTCCCTGTGGGAATAACTGGAGGTAACACGCAGAAAAGGGGGAAAAGTGTCACAAAACGAACGTGAGCATTTCTACTATTGAAATTAAAAACATTTTTTTCTCGGGCTAAACGCAAACCATGTTCCTTGTTGAGTTGCGCTCCCAGAATGTCAACGAAGTTTTCTCTTCTCTAATTAGTATCAGTTTAAACAAATGGTTAATTTGGTATTTAAAGGCCTTGAAAATGTAATTACAATGCAGAGAAACATTTTTCCATTATTTATTTTTGATTTTGCGAGTGGTGTTAACTGCTCTCTCTTGGTCGAGTATTATTGATTGATTAGTGATTCCGAGCGCGTCAACTGATAAAGCAATAAGTCCTGTAAGTGTGCTGCATATTTGTATCGTGAGAGGTGGCGGTGATTGTCCCCTGCTGGATAGCGATATCCAGCTTGTACCAACTATGTCAACTTGCGAGGATTTTTTCCAACCAGGCATCTCCCACCAGCTTGGAACTGCCCTAGCCGGTACGAGCTCTAAGCTCCCGAAAAGTGTGGTCGTGTAGTGCGTGTAAATGTAAGTATGTGTGAAGGGTGAGCATGGGATAACGAAGCGGAAGGAAAGATCGCGCGTGGTCCGTGGCCCGTTTGTTAGGGTACTACTCCGGCATTCGCCTGGTGTTGGTTGGAGAATCCACAGACAGCTACCGATCAGAGCAGCCGGCCGATAGAATTCTGCTCCTGACTGCGACTGAATTCGACCCAGCTGAAAAGCTAGTGTCGAAAATCCTGCCGCCACTGTCGGTACTCAAACCTAGGACCTAGGTTAAAGGCATTGCAGTGGCATCAATTGATGTACTGCAGTGACATCAGTTGATGCACTGAGCCACCTCTCCCGGTTGTACTCTCAGAATTAAAAGGTTTCTTTCAAATTCGTAGTCACTATTTGAAGGCGGAATAAGAACTAAAAAAATTGTCTTTGAACCATGCAAAAACTACAGTTGTGCATCGGCGGATTAATAGTACAACGCCATTCCTAAAAAAAGTTTTTGTTGTCGGCCGATTCATCGAAGGTATGACAATTTCTCCTCTCGAAAAAAGATTTTTTTTTTCATAGTTTTCACTGCAACGACATTTCTCAGAAAATATTTTGATGTTTAATGTTTCATAGAAGCGGCAACAAAAGAGGAGAAAAGTCCTTACCTCGAAATAAGATCTTTTTCGCAATTTTCGCAAACTGCAATGACCTTATATATATTTCTTTTCCATTAATTCATTCGTGTATAATTCGAAAGAATGTTTATTCAGTTCGGCGAAATATGTAACAAAAGTAAAAAATGAAATAAAATAAAAGTGCGAGTTGATTATTGGCTTTATTTGCAATACATTTGATTTTTCCGCGAAGGTTCACCTCCCTTACAAAATGCTTCTGTAAGTCCACCTTCGTCTAACATTAAGTTCTTCGAGAAAGCAAAGTTGGCAACGCATCAACTCGCTGCAGCTGGTAACCCGAAGAGATTTTGAAGCTTTTTGAGTGTCTGTGCGCATCTCTTGCTCGTACACGGACCAATGCTATCTTTTCGCTGCGCCGGCGGCGTGCTCTGGACGGCCCTGTTCTATAACGTGTTTTGCGGTAGCCCGCGGGAGCTACGCGTCGGCTATCCTGATACGACGTTATGGAGCGCTCGCGGCGCGGGCACGAGGTTAATTCTATTGATATTCATGCTCTAGTACATGGCGCCGGGTCGTGGCGGCTAAACCGCCTGGGAAGATCTTGCTGGGCGGAGACGCGGTTGTTCGGCGCGTCGCGTCGCCGTGCAAAAAGACAACGGCTAACGGCAGCTGTTGGAAGATAGCGCGAGCAGCACCTGCCGGATACGGTTCCCCGAGAAATTCTCTAGCGAAGGACCATTGGAGCGTTAGAGGAAACCGTCGGCGCGGTATACTGTTTTATCTGCTTCTCGCTCTATGGGAAGTAAAAAAGGTCCCTGAGTTTCTGGTGGTTTAATAATCGCTCTGAATGGGACATTCGTGGAGAGATAATATAGATTGGTATGTATACATTAAAATAGACGATGACTCTTGATGATTGCAGCCCTTACCGAAAATGTGAGGACAGCTGTATGTTCCGTCTTAAAATTTGCACTTTCAGATAAAATATGTTGAACTGTTACTAGTGAGAACCCGTCAAAATTTGACGGTGAGATCCGAGATAAATGTAAAATCCTGTGCCCAGACTAATGTTCACAATATGTTGCATTGTTTGGATCTTCAGGGTATAACAAAAATATTCTGTGATGTGGAGTTCCCAAAATTTAAAACACGTATGGCCTATGACCAGGTAGCAATGCAATATCGGCACCAAATGACACAAAAGAAAGAGCACTATTATACTGACGGATATTATTTGTAAAGTACATGCAAACTGTCAACATCACAATGCAGTTATTACACTGAAACAAAACCTTGACGAAATGTAAACAAATCTTAACAATCAAAACAAAACATCAAGCTGCACCACCATGAAGCAGCGTGCACTCACATCTATCGACTCATATATCGATTTATAAAAAAGCCACCCTTTGGAAGAAAACAATTGACTATTAATAAACGCTCTATTAAAGAATAATTTAATTAATTAATTTACACCGTAAATGTTGGTGAATGAACACAAACAATATCAGATAACACATCTAGGGATCACATTCTTTCATTATAATAGTATAATACAAGTATAGTATAATCAAGTATAATACATTCTGAAATACTAATTCGACATAATCTGGAAGGTATTTGCTTCGACACAAAGGGAAATTGTGGGAAAGAAAACTATTTTAAAGATAAAATTGTACAATAGTTTTCGTTTTAGGTACCGTATGTCTGTATTTACACACTTGTAATCTCAGTCAAATATATTTGAACGATACCATGAATTGGCAATTAATATTTTGTGATAAATTTGATTGTCCATAGAAATTTCATGATCGGTTTGATAGTGAGAGGAGTACGAGCGAAGGAACAAAATATTATATCCAATTATTCTCATTGTCAGATATTACACATTACTCAAATTGGGCGCGCAGTTAATCGTGCAAATGTAGATACTAATATTTGAACGATTCATCACAATTAATTTAGGACAGCAAAAATTAATGTACATGTTTATAATTTACACTAATTGGTTCAAGGTCAATTTTGTATCAACTCCTGTGAATTACGGAGAGCGATTTACTAAATACGAGCATGATCAATCTCCTATTTTCAAGAGATGTATGAAAAAGTTTTAATGAATGTTCTTTTATTTTATAAGAAACAATAATTTTTTTATGTCAAGAATGGTTGCATTTGTAAAAGAAAAAACTCGGGAAAATTAAGGAAGAGAAAGAGATAAAGAAAAAAATCGAAATTATTGTTTATATTTTTATTATGTCTTAATGTTCTTACACTCTAATGAAATCGTAAGAATATCTCCAATTTGATTTGTTATGTTGCATGTTGAAAATAGAATGAAACTTGAGGGGTAAACAGTCGAATGGTCATTTTTATAAAGAGTTAATATACATTTTAATCAGTATGCTTGTGTAATAAATGGCAGTATCTTCATCACATATACTTATATCAACAATGCCTACTGAAAAGAGATTCTATTTTTTTAAATGACCTATATACATGTTATTATTTTTACCAGCATTTATTTGGAAATAGTTTATATATTCTAAACATTGGTACCAAAAATTGAAACACAAAATAAATATGAAATAAAAGAAAATAAAGTCAAGAAAAGTACAAAGGACAACTATTAGGAAAATATTTCGCATCCAAATTTTATGTCTGATAGAAAAAGAATAGAACTTGTTTGTAATTTGTTTTAATATTACTTAGTTTATTATTATTATTATTATTATTATTATTATTATTATTATTATTATTATTATTATTTATGATTTTGATTCGATTCCATTCGTAGTCTTCAGAAAGGACGGCAAAATAAGTAGATGTAATAT